>CM022778.1:2074178-2109178 GCA_012411365.1 Ameiurus melas | reverse complement strand
CATGATAAATTGTTTACGTAATGCTCTAGGGAAACAGAGTTTTGCTAATGTGCGTTAAAATTATAGTGAAGAAATAAAGCAGAGACGCTAATGTGCTTTTAAAAAATCCTCATGGATATGATAAAAGTTGTGGTATACGGTGTTGTAGTTGTTGTTGTTTTTTAATTAATAATAATAATAATAATAATAATCAAAAATTAAGGTATGTTTATTTAAAAATCTTCACAAATATAGTAGGAATTAAATCTGTAGTGCCAATGCTTACATACATACATACATACATACATACATACATAAATAAATAAATAAATATGAATTCTTCCAAATATGGTAAGAAATACAGCTGTGGTGGCAATGCCTAAAAAAGAAGATGAAAAAGAAGAGGAAGAATAAATAAAGCTAAATTGCTAAAGCACATTAACGCATAAATCAGTAGTGCCAATGCTTAAAAGAAAAAAACATTAAAAACGATAAACCCTCGGAAATATGGTAAATAAATAAACCTGAGGTGCTAATACACGTGATTCTTAAAACTTCAAGCATTTTGCTAGCTAGATATTATTCGTGAACCGAAAGGACGTTAGCATGCTAGGTATGAGGACATACAGTACTACGATGGCAACCGTATAATATTTTGAAAATGTGCAAGAATTGAAGAAATGCAGTTATTTCTAATATAACGACGTATTCTTAGTCGTGATAAGATAAACGCAAAATAGATCATCGAGAACGTAAAGCCCTCGACAAGTGTGTGTTCCGCAGCAGGCGATTTTTTTATATTCTCCTTTTTCTCTTTGTATCTTGTTGTGCTCGGTATATTTACTGTGTTCTCTTCCTACTTAGTAATACTTACAGTGAAGTTAAATCATCGATATTCAGAATCTTTTTTTTTTTCTTTTCCATTTCACAAACCTTCCAGAAGCCAGACGCGCCGATTTTATTTCATTTTTTTTTTTTTTTTCATGTCTGCCTCGAAACTTCTTCACCCGAGTTTATTTTGGCTTATCGTGAATGAATCAATCGTGGCAGATCAATCTTTCCCTGCATGATTTGATGCAGTAAATCCAAACTAATTCTGTGAGTCTCGCTCCTCGAGCCCCAGCTGGCGGGGCAGCCTGGGTGTCGTGCTATCAGAAGGATCAGTGAGTGATTGCTGGAGGAATGCCGAGGCTGACACGTGTCGGAGATGATAAGAGTTCCGACAGCACTATTAACCTTTGTTTGGCCACCACGAAACTGTCGGGAGTAAATAATTAGAAACGCGGCGTGCAACCTGTCTGACCCCCAGCCTTCGCTGACTTTATTGTAAACTGGATGGTAAACTGTTGAGTAGAGCCAGGTTTGGAACACTCACACTCACACACACTCACACACACTTACCGAGGCTGTAGGTGATTTATAGATTGACAGCGCTAGTCTGAAAGACTTGTGCCAACGTCTGTGCTGTTTCTATAATTCAGCGGATTTTGCGTCTCGACGTGTAAAACGTATACGTTGCATGGTCACGTAAATATAAAACATCCATCGGAGGCGCTAGTGTGCATTTAAGAAAACCCTAATAAATATCTTAAAACAAATGAAATGGGGATACAAACGCCTGACTCTGCATGTTCTCCCTGTGCTTCAGGGGTTTCCTCCGGGACATCATGGTCTCCTCCGCCAGTCCAAAGACCCGAGTTGTGATTTCATATCCAAATTGTCCGTCTTGTGGGAATGTGTGCGATCGTACCCTACGACGGGTTGATACCCCATCCAGGGTGTCCTCGCTTTGTGCCCCGAGTTCCCTGGGATAGTCTCCAGGCTTCCCATGACCCTGTTAGGATAATTATGGAAAATGGATGGATATATATATATATATATTTATATACATGAAGCCAGCACCAGTACTGCACGAAAGCTTTCTCGTCAGTGCCAAACGTTGCTTCTTTACACTGCGGATCATTACAAAATGGAAAGCCAGAAACAAATATAGTTCCAGATATAGCTGATGCTGTACGACTGACGCGGCTTAGATACCCAGTGCACTCAAATCCGTCTGAACACAACAGAGGATTGTCGAGCTTAGTTTTTCTTATTTGTTGGGTTGTAATTGCTGAGCAGTCATTCTCCACTGTTACGTCTTTTTCCTATTTTCCTTGCTCCCTATTACCAAGGCTTGAACCAGTACCAACTGTCTGATTTAATATGGCCGCGAACGAATCAGATTTTACTTAAACAAGACTTTTAAGATACCTGCTGGTACTGTACCTGCAAGACAGGAAGGACAAACTGCGCAGCGCACTAATGTATGGGATAGCCTGAGAAACCTCAATTACACTCTTGCCTTTTGCCCCAGACAGCAATCTGGTGCCGTTATCCAATCCCTTCTGATGCACTTTTGTTACAATGTCTGTTTCCGTGCCAATTTGCTGAACGTCTGAAGTGGAGCGGGAGGTTTTAGCAGCTGTCAAGTGAGATGTGAGAGGCATGTGCACGGCCACTGAGGTTTGTGGATGACAAAAGAAGCAGATATTTTTTTCCTGGTAGCCTGAGGCAGGGGCAGTAAGTTCACCCGACGGGGCAGATGCACCACATGACAGGGGAAAAGGCTCAAACAAACAGTGGACCAGTGTAGCTTTGATATTGGGGTGTTTGCACAGCAGGACTTATCGATTCCACCCTAACTGACCTTCAGGCTTACACTCGAGTAATAGATTTGTAGAGGGCTTTGTGCATGTGTATGTATGTGTGTGTGCTATCAGAGCGCTAGGAACAGAATTCAGCGGTTTGCTGATTCTTTAGCATCAGACAGGACTTGGTAGATTAAATCTTCAGAGACGAGACTCTGATTATTAGAACAGAGATATGCGTGTATTCTTCTTCATCTTTCTTTTTCAGCAACAGCTTAATCCTTCACACTAGTGTCACACTAGATCCAGTAGTTATTCTGGGAATACCGGGCTCATAGCTGGCATACACTATAGATAGGTGTTTGGGAAGTGGGAGCAAGCATGAATCCCAGCAGGAAACCCATGTGGACATCGGGAGAACATGAAATTCCACACAGAAATTTGGAAGTTCAGGATGAAACCTCAGTCTCCGCTGCTGTGAGGCAGCGACAGGACATGCCACCCAACCAAGCTGCAATATAATAATACATAACATGACTTATACATATGTGGAGGCTCTCAAACGGTGCAGTTATCTACGACGTTCATCGTGTCATTGGAAGACCATGAGATAGCTTCTTGTCACTGCTCCTTGATACCTGCTGATGCTACAGCCAACCATAACTGAGTGTCCAAGAAATCATACATTTTCATTTTTGTTCATCCACCTTTTCTACCTGTTTGGTGGAAGTGCTCTAAATTTAAACATCTCACACTTCTACACTGCAAGAAGAACCATTGTTTTGGTTCCAGAACCAAAACCTGATTTGATCCTCAGTTTGGTTTACCTTGGGATTTTTGCATGTTCTCTCCGTGCCCATGTTGGTTTCCTCCGGTTTCTTTTTTTTTCTTTCTTTCTACGTTTTTTAATTTATTTATTTGTTCATTTCCATATGATTCATTTACATATGATTCATTTACATGTGATTCATATTCATGTGATTCATATTCATGTGATTCATATTCATGTGTTTCCTATTCATGTGATTCATTTACATGTGACTCATTTTCACGTGATTCATTTACATGTGATTCATTTTCATGTGTTTCCTATCCATGTGATTCATTTACATGTGATTCATTTTCATGTGATTCATTTGCATGTGATTCATTTTCATGTGATTCATTTGCATGTGATTCATTTTCATGTGATTCATTTTCATGTGATTCATTTTCATGTGATTCATTTTCATGTGATTCATTTACATGAGATTCATTTTCATGTGATTCATTTTCATGTGTTTCCTATTCATGTGATTCATTTTCATGTGATTCATTTACATGTGATTCATTTTCGTGTGATTCATTTACATGTGATTCATTTTCATGTGATTCATTTTCATGTGTTTCCTATTCATGTGATTCATTTTCATGTGTTTCCTATTCATGTGATTCATTTACATGTGATTGATTTACATGTGATTCATTTACATGTGATTCATTGACCTTTCTCCGGGTTCTTTCAAACTCACAAAAACATGCCTGTAGGTAAACTAGTGACTTTAAATTGTCCCTGCGTCTGAATGTGTGTGTCCATGGTGCCCTGCATCCATAGGCTCCAGATCCACCGAGACCCTAAATGGATGGAAATAAATGACTTGTTTTGCAAGCATGACTAGATGATCACAGGAAGAAATAAGCAGTTTAATGGCTTTTCCAGAGAGCTTAATAACGACGATCAGGATGAACAACGTGGACAAGTATCTCTTCAGGCTTCAAGTATCTTATCTCCTCACTTAGAGCTATATGCTACACATGCTTTATTTGGTCCCAGTTGGACAGTTGAAGAAACATTTCTACATTTCTAAGTTTTCTTTGAGGTACCCATGATCTCCATCACGCACAATGTTTTGGCGTATAAGCGCTCTTGGTGCTTGCACCTCTTTCCACTGTCTGTAAAAGAATAGCACACTCAACAGGGTCACCGCCTGTGATCTTACACACGTCATGGTTGTTAGGTTGTGTTGCACAAGAATAACCTTGCTAATCGATTGGCTCTCGACTTTTCTTAGGAACAAATGTTTCCCCTGGACACCCCTACCCTTGCCTTTGGATTAGCCTTGCACCAACTTGCTATTATTTTGCTAATAGGGTGTGACGGTTGCTTAATAGTGGCTGGGAAACACTGACGCTTGCAATTATTCCAGAACGTGAATCAATCGTGCTCGGGCTCACCGGGGCGTCACCTCGCATCGCCTTTCTCTCTCACACACTTTGCTTTTATGCGACTGCCGTCATGTTTTATATCTAAAGTAAACACGGCGACGTGGCGTGATGAAGCACAGTCACTTTGACCAACCTGAAGTTATTTTTTACGAGCGTTTCATTCCTCGTTTTAGAAAACCAACCAATCAGGATCAAGCATTCGACAACACTGTGGTACATACAGATGTATATCGTATGTTTACTGGCCACACTTCATCAACCATCTATCACTGTTTATGTTTTACTGTTAGACGCGCCCTTCCCCTCCCCCCACCCCACACACCCCCCCTCGCATTTCTTATTTCCAGAATCTGATCAAAGCGGAAATGGCTACATCTGTCCGGTAAAAGTTTATTAACCTTGAAATGAAGCCAGGGCGTCGGAGGGCGCAGCTTCTGACTCTCGACATGTAGCAGAAAATGAAAAGGTGCTTGATATATAGTCCGAGGGTAATAGACTCCTCTGGCTCGTGCTGATATGTCATTACAGGCACTTTCTTTTTATAAATCAGCCTTTGTTCTGCCCTTTGGATGCCGCGATTGATTTTTCTTCATTTTTTCTCCAGTCGGAATCTTTCTTGATCCATCCGTACGATGACGGGTGCCGTTCCTTTCGTCTCTAACGACGCTTTCTACTTCTATCCCTAGTTAAAGGGAGACTCTGGCCTCCGAGACCCGCGGCCAAAACAAAGCCGAGCTTTAACGAGCGGACCGAGCTGCCGCGTGTCTTTGAAGGCGCTGAGGTCAGTGCCGATAAGGCCGGAGTCTGTGTGGGCTTCTGTTTGCTCTTAATCAAACTGTGCGCTGCTTCTCCTGCTGTTCGTCCTCCTACTCACACTGCGACAAACCACGAACAATAGATGCAAGCCATCAGGCAAGGATAACCGCAGCTAATGTCACCCCGTCTCCCGTTTTGGTGGATGTCACGGATTAGGTGCTGTAATTCGGTTCAGGTCTACGGGAATTCGATTTGTAAAAGGAATCTGTAAAATCCCTTTGGGTTATCATCGATTGGAGTTCTTCCATCTTGGTAATCAGGTTTCCGACATGGAATGGAAAGAAAAGAAAAAAAAACACAGACTGGGAAATACTCAAAGTATTTCACTCGTTGTAATTTGGAAGTCGCTTGCGGTTACGAATCAAGAATGATGACATCAGAAAGCTGATTAAAAAGAAAAGTGCCTTAAAATGCACTATGTACTTTAATTCAACTCAAGCAAGCAGTTTACATTTGATATATATATATATATATATCCACAGAGTTCTAAGCACAATAATATTAATTTAAGTAATAAGCTAAAATAATATAAGGTAATACATTTAATTCATATTATTGCTATTATTATAATAATATTATTGCAACGTTAAGTCATTTTTCAAGCTTATATTAACTCACTAATAACGCTTCATTATTCCTTTTGCTCTTATGATTACCGTAGTTACACACCCATTTCATAATGACTGTTATTATACTGATAATATTTGCCGTGTGAATAATTGCTCTGTTTCATGTAGCGTAGCTTGTGCTCAACGTTATACTGTACTCTATTATCTTGAAATTCATTGGATTTTGAATGGAACAGATCCTGAAGATAATACGGGACGGGGACAGCACAACGACATAAATTAGTCATATTTAAAATGGGATAATTCTCGCCTTAATTCTACACTGTTGAGTTGGATATCAGGGATGATATTGCGGAGGTTGAGGCTGGGTAACGCTGCCCGTGTTCATCCAGAAAGACATCGTTTAGCCGAAGATCACACGCCTTTCCACGGCTTTGTGTGGGTACAAAACACACCACTGTATGTTTCAAGCAGCGTTCCTAAAACACAACGTACTCATTAATTAGGGCTATTTTAATACTGCCTTATAAGCCCTTGCCACTTCAGTTAAGACGAAATGAACAACGAGCATCTACAGATTTTTGGCCCGGTGTTCTGCTCGAGGAAAATGTCGAAGAGGTAAAGACAATAAATGCATCATTTTATAATGATCATTCAAGGATGTGCTGCGAGAAAAGAATAAATGGGAGTTATACGGATAGAAGGACACCGCGCTTCATTAATATTAATTATACTTCGACGTAGTCGACTATACGGAGTCGACGTATAAGGATACTCGTTAATGCGGAACTCGATTCGTTGGCTTCAAATCGTCCGTTCATCGTCCGTTTAATTGTCCGAGTTACGTCGACTTTATATTTATATATCCGGAATACGCGGCTACATTTACACCGCGTATTTATTCGAACGAAACACTCGTTTAATGACGGTTTTGTGAAGAAGAAGAAGAAGAAGAAGAAGAAACAAAATCCAGTGGTTTCATTTCCTATCAATGCCTTGAAAAGAGAGTCATCTCAGAAGAACTCCGATGAATGAAGACGGATAAGACTAGCTGTTCAATTAGAAAAAGTTCATACAATTCAGACAAAAAGTATTGGCGCCCCATGAAAGGATAGAGAGTCCGTGGTGCGGCGGCTGAGCCGCATTACTGCAAGCTGTAAATCAACTGTTGCTGTGAATGTGCTTGGCGATTTATTTCTGGCTGGATGGTGTTCATCAACATACACGTGTGGAGATGGGGGGGGGGGGGGGGGGGTTTCCATGAGATCTTGCCGAATGGCCGCTAAACAAGGCGATAATCATCGTCCTGGTCATCGTCGTCATGAGCGACTTTACTGTCGTTATCTTCAGGATTATCGTCCTCGTTGTCATCGGTTTCTCGATCGTTTTTTGTCGTCTTCATCTTCTCTTCCATCATGCTGATCTTTATTTTAATCACCGTCACCTTCTTCTTCTGACACCTCACATTCTTCCACCTCGCTTTTTCATTTCCATTTCGCTACATTTTTTTTTTTTCCCCCGAATGTATTTTTAAGAGACTAATCACACGCGCGCGTCATCAGCCCCTCTTTATGCATGCAGTGGTTTTTCCAAAGGTAAATAATGCATTTATCGCATGCTGATGTGTGAAGCGCACCATCTGCAGTGAACACCATCAGCCTCGTCTGCATTTCAGATTCAGTGCTGATTATTCTCTCATATCATCACTTCTTAAAGGCGCCAGTTTCAGGAATCTCACTGTATCTCACAGATAGCTCGTGGACACTCGGCGGTTGAAGGAGTTTGTTATGTAAGGCATGTGAAAGCAGACTCCTTGAGGGTGAAGATACACAGCAAACATACTTTGATCCAGTTCTTCTTCACCCAAGTTGTTTTCGCTGTCTGCAGTTTGCTTCTTTAGTTGTGCACAGGCGCTGTGAGAAGTAAGATGCCATGTAGGTAAGACGTAAAGGACATTCACAGCCTCCAGTTTGGCTTTGTGTGTGTGTGTGTGTGTGGATCATCTCGCAGCAGCTTCATTTTCTTTCTGCTTGTTCTCGATGGGTGTCGAGGTAGATTATAAATGTCAGACTTCTCAACTTCTCTTCCTGGGGAATCTCCAAGCATTCCCAAGCTAGCTGTGAGATATAATCTCTCCAGAAGGTCATGGGTCTGCTCCAGGGTCTGTGGTCTCTGTCTCATGGGAAGTCCCTTACACACGTCTAGTGGGAGCCAACTATAGGGCAGTCTTGTAAGGTGGACAAACCACCTTGACTAGGTCCTCTCAGTTCTGAGGAGCAGCAGCTCCACTCCAAGGTCCTCATGAATTGTCCAGTTCCTCACTTCATTTCTATCCCTGTACTTGCAATCATATTCATTCACCATTAACGATAGGTGACCATCTTGTACTTAAGAAGAGATGTGGGTACAGAGGTAGACTTGATATGCTCAATTTAAGAGTCATTCTTTCTGGTTGAAGAATGTGATTGCAAGCCTCTTGTGGAAGAACGTTTCATAACACCTGGTGTTACGATCTCCATCAAAGAGCGGGGTGGCAAATGCAAAAGCAGTTTCAAGTGTCTCTTCTCTACATCAGAGAAAGCTCCACAATCGCAACAATGCAACTGAAATGTTTCGCTATCTAGCAAAAATTTTATGTGGGAGACCCCCTCCGCCCAAATAAAAAAAAATAAAAAAAAAAAAAAACAGCTAGCTCAAACACAGAACGAAACACATAAAGCCCGTTGTGACTCACTCTCCTCCATGTTTGAAATACAAAAAATACATGCATTAGTGTCTCATCTCATCTTGACAAATGGATCCATCGTGTAAAACTGGGCCACGGCTATCGTCTGCTCCGAACATCTCGGCAAATAAAACACATTATTTTCCAACCCTGGTAAGTCAGCACATCATTTATTTCCTCCACAAGTGTGGGAATGTGTGTGAAAACTCACAGGTTGCTCTGGTATCATTTCCGCCTGTATCGCCCTCGCTGGCAGCGGCACGTCTCCTGAGATCAGCAGGGTCTGATAGGACGACGGCTCCACATTCCACATGGCCAGTAATGCAATCAAAGTAAGGAGGGAAGGAGAGCTGTCATTACAGCCTAGCTCTGTCCTTCCTGCCCTCTCTCTCCTTTTCTCTCCCTTTCTCAGTCTGTTTGTCTCTCGCCCATCCTACAGTACAAACTTCATTTACTGACAGGCAGATCTCACAGCTGAGCTCCTCACACCCCTGACCCTTTCTCTCTCTCTCTCTCTCTCTCTCTCACTCTGTATCTCTGAGACTGGGGTAGTGTTGTTGCTCGATGTGGCCAAGAATTGTCTACTTTAGCACCAAAGTTATTTGGCAGACGCGCTTTCCCAATATAAATTACGAGCACTTAGAATCTCCGAGGATTCCTAATGTGCGTCTGGCCGATAGTGCGGTCTAATTCGTAACAAACGAAAAGACCGTTTTAAACCGAACGGTATAGACAATAAATTCAAAGATTCTGTGAGGAAGAGTGTATTTAATATTTACGGAAGGAGTCTCCAGAGTCATCGCTTTTTAACTTTTACGTTTTCCGCCATCTTCAGGACAGAAGAGTTCATGCCCACGTGGTGTCTCTGGAACATGACAAGTGAGAACAAAATGCATGAAAGATGCACGTTTGATTCCTTGGCTTTGTGAGCCAGTAGAAAACAAGAAGGCGGGGCTGTGGACAAACAAAAGGAGGCGCCTGGTATTTAAAATAGCACCACACCAGATGTTTGCCTTGTTACTGTTGCTGGGCAAACATCTCTGAATAAAGAAACTAAATAAATAAATAAACGAGTTGGATTACCAGGGATTTTTCTCTCCACCTTGCCTGGATGTTCTTATTAGTGTTATATGACTCAGGTAGCTCATCCTTTCATGTTCTCCCCGTGCTGCGGGGGTTTCCTCCGGGTACTCCGGTTTCCTCCCCCAGTCCAAACACATGCATGGTAGTCTGATTGGGCGTGTCTAAAGTGTCTGTAGTGTATGAATGGGTGTGTGAGTGTGTGTGTGATTGTGCCCTGCAAAGGACTGGCCCCCTGTCCAGGGTGTAACCCCACCTTGTCCCCGATTCTCCTTGGGATAGGCTCCAGGTTCAACCACGACCCTGTAAAAGATAACCGGTATAGAATATGGATGGATGGATGGATGGATAGATGGTAGCTCATCTTACTGACTCGCTGTAAAACATCTTCAGTGTTTAAACCAAGAATTAGACCTGTCTCAGTCTTACCATCTTGTCCTTGTATTGAATATTCTCATGTTCTCAGTTTTATGGCATACCAAGTCCACTCCACACAAAGAACTGCTGAGATGTTATTCACCATCTCATGACCTCTGTATTATTATTATTATTATTAGTAGTAGTAGTAGTAGTAGAATGTTGAATACGGGTTAAAAATAAGGATCATGATTATTTTTCAAACCCATGTGTATGTTTTTTTGTTTTTTGTTTTTTTTACCAGGGCAATAGCTCTGCCACTATGCTACCATTTCAATTCTTTTTTTTATTTTTTATTTTATATTATTATTATTTCCAAAGCAAAAATACGGAAACATAAAGCCCAAAATAATACAATCTTCTTTTGTCATTATGACGATTGTGGAACATGACAAACGCAAACACAGCCGCCATCCTCAAGGTCATTTCCATCTTTATTAAACGGAGAATAATAGCGTTTGTGATACATTTTTGATGGAACAGGAGACGAGGGTTTGTATTAAGTTGGCCTTTTTCTTTCAATCATGAGAAAAAAACGTGGATAAATTGTGGATCGCTTTTGTGCAGCGTTGTGGTTGTGGTGTTCACTAATCGTTTGCTAGAGGCAGTCCTTTATTCTCCGTTATCTTTCCCAATTTCTTATTCTCTTTGTCGATGTGTGTTCGGTTGTGACAAGACCTCGGAGGTTACTCCAAACTGACCTTTTAACGTGATTTTTTTTTTCTCTTGTGGCAAATAGTTGACAAGGACATTTTGCTCACCATCTAAATGAGCCACTTTCTATTAATATTAACGGGAAGACTGCGTGGATGGACAATACATGATGATTGTCCAAGGAAATTACTCTCTTTCATTTGGTGAAAACGTTCACAAGAGGTCAAACTTATAAATGGAACACACTCTGATGTAGATGTTGTATCCAGCAGGAGTTGGTTAGGGGCGGGGCTTCAGTCATTCACGCTGATGCGGAGCGAGATCAAGGGGAAATTGCTCTCAGAAACCACACGGCGATGTTGACATTTTTACCGTAATGAGGTAGAATAGGAGTCTAGCATCATGCATAACAACACTGTTGTAAAACTGTCGTGCTGAAACGTACTGTGATAGACATTTGGTTTGGATTTTTGTGTTTGCTTGAGAATAAATGTTTCCCAAATGTACACATTTACCACAGAGCAGCACACCGCATCTAAGAGTTTCCGAACAAATGCCAAAATATCTGTAGGAACACAGTCAAACCCTGGGGCTTTCATTCTGTGGCTTGGCTTCATGGTTTGAAATGAGTGCGTTTGATCTCGTCGATGAAAAGAGAACATGACTTCATTGCTTTACTACATCTCATTTTAACACAAATCTCATCTGCAATCAGTTGATGTAGTATTAACATGATCCGATCACACCAGGGTCCTGGGCTCGGTCCTGAGATCGGTGACTGCACAGAGTTTTTTTATTTTTTATTCCAGGGCTTTGAGGGCTATGCGAAAACAAATGCAGCTGTTAATGTGTTAATGCAACTCAATTCATTCACATGGAAGTACATGTGATGGGGCAGATGTGATGAACAGATGTGATTAAGCAGATGTAATGGGTCGGATGTGATTAATACATGTGATTAAGCAGATGTGATGGGGTGAATGTGATGAACAGATGTGATTAAGCAGATGTGATTGGGCAGATGTGATTAACAGATGTGATTAAGCAGATGTGATGGGGTAGATGTGATGAACAGATGTGATTAAGCAGATGTGATGGGGTAGATGCAATTGGGCGGATGTGATGGGGCAGATGTGAGGAGGCAGAGGTGATGGGGCAGATGTGATGAACAGATGACATTAAGCCGATGGGATGGGGCAACTGTGATGAGGCAACTGTGATGAGGCAGATGTGATGAGGCAGATGTGATGAGGCAGATGTGATGGGGCAGATGTGATGGGGCAGATGCAATGGGGCACATGTGATGAGGCTGGTGCAATGGGGCATATGTGATGGAACAGGTGCAATGGGGCAGATGTGATGGAACAGATGTGATGAGGCAGGTGCAATGGGACACATGTGATGAGGCAGGTGCAATGGGGCATATGTGATGAGGCAGATGCAATGGGGCACATGTGATGAGGCTGGTGCAATGGGGCATATGTGATGGAACAGATGTGATGAGGCAGGTGCAATGGGGCAGATGTGATGGAACAGATGTGATGAGGCAGATGCAATGGGACACATGTGATGAGGCAGGTTCAACGGGGCAGATGTGATGAGGCAGATGCAATGGGGCAGATGTGATGGAACAGATGTGATGAGGCAGGTGCAATGGGACACATGTGATGAGGCAGGTGCAATGGGGCAGATGTGATGGAACAGATGTGATGAGGCAGGTGCAATGGGACACATGTGATGAGGCAGGTGCAATGGGGCAGATGTGATGGAACAGATGTGATGAGGCAGGTGCAATGGGACACATGTGATGAGGCAGGTGCAATGGGGCAGATGTGATGGAACAGATGTGATGAGGCAGGTGCAATGGGACACATGTGATGAGGCAGGTGCAATGGGACACATGTGATGAGGCAGGTGCAATGGGGCAGATGTGATGGAACAGATGTGACGAGGCTGGTGCAATGGGGCATATGTGATGGAACAGATGTGATGAGGCAGGTGCAATGGAACAGACGTAATGAGGCAGATGTGATGGGGCAGATGTGGTGGAGTGGATTTAATGGCTTTGATTGCTAGCTGTCGGGCAATAGAAACCAGTTAATCGTTGTGTAATCTCAAATCATTAAATTAGGAGAAAATTGAGGAAGCGAAGATAAAATATAAAAAGATGGGAGACGAGTTTCCTTCAGTCTCCTTCTGACCGTTCAGGATTTAGACTTTCTTCACTGTACAACATCTCCTGGTGGAATATTTATTATTTTTTTTCTCTCTGCAGGAAGAACACACTTTTAATTGCTGTTACAAACCGAGGTTTATGACCTGAAGCGAATCTGCTGCGGCAGCTTGTTCACTGCATCCAGCATTTGTGTAAGGAGGCCACCTTGTTAAAAATGCATTGCACCTTCCACACAGATCGAGGAGGATGGGCTGAGAAATAAAAGTGTCAGTTTGTGGCAACTTGGAAACTAATGAATATTTGAATAATGAATGTGCAGACAGGGATTTAAGTCGCTCGTCTCGTTCAACACAAGCGAAAGGCAAAAAATATGAAGTAGTCGTGGGTAATGTTCCTGGACAGTAAATAAAAGGAGAACATGAGCAGGAAACAAAATGATTATGACCCTGACATTCAGAAGAGTTTGTACCTGTTTGATTATTCATACCTGGAGCCAGGTAAAGCAGTTCAGATGAGTCTCTCTCTTCTCTCTCTCTCTCTCTCTCTCTCTCTCTCATAGGATTTTATACGCTCCAGGAATCTAAATTAGGAGATATGAATATTTTTGACATTATTCTCATTTGTTATACAATCAGGCATCTTGACCCCATTACAGAAACAAATTAAAGTTCACAGGGATGAAACAATGCAACATATTCACTCATTTCTTTTGTAATTATACGTCATCTTTCCTTGCACATCTTTCGTTAAATACAGATACAGAAAGCGGTGGCTCAATGGAGCGTATCGTCATCAAAATATACATTTTTCAGATTGATTTTTATCTTATATTAAAATATTTATGCTTGCATTTTTTTTTTTTTTTTGTAGAACTGTATCGTCAGAGGGCATCTAGTAGGCATCGAATAAAAATAGAAGAGATGAAAATATTTAGAACAGCCTTGTAGGCATGTCACGAGACGTCTTCTGCGGATCTTCCATGTCTAAATCTGTACTGCCACACAATAGCGACGTAAGTATCTAACTAAATAAATGTCCATTGACAGCATCACCCCACTTTGCCTTCAGCAAGATATGACTTTTATGATGTTGAGAGAAAAAAAAACCAACAACAACAAAATAAAATAAAAAAACAGTGTGTGTCCCAGACCTGGGTCAGGCCCTGGTTAAATTACTCATCCCTAGCCGGAAACTGAAAATGACTCACCTCAGGCAGTAGAGGAAGAGAATTAGGGCATGGCGTGAAAATCAAGGAGGAAAAAAAAAGTGACAGAAAAGCGAGAGCTCTTCTAAGCCAGTTTGTTTCAAGCAGAGACATCAAGAGGAAGCTATAAATTCGATTCAATTTCATTTCTATAGCACTTATAAAAAATAGACATTGTCACAAAGCAGCTTTCGAGAAAATCTGGGACAATATTCTGAACACAGGATTTGCTGTTGTCCGATGTTGGATATCTATAAATTTCTAGTTGGTGTTTCTATTGAATATGTCCATCACATCTGAGATAAAAGTATGAACATTTACTTAAATTTAATTCCTATGATCAGGTACTACATTTATAGTAGATTCAAATGGTGGAAAAAATTACTTGGGTCCTCAATTTATTTGAAAAGGTGCGAAAGTTACGTGTATTAAACTGGTACAAAAAGCTACTTTATGACTCAATTCGTGTGAAGAGTTGAAGGGAAGTTGTACCGAATTTATATGAAACTATAACGTTATAAGAAACTCATATGAACAGTTACATAGCAATCGAAATGAAAAGTTGCTAATATTGTGCTACATTTGTATAAAAATTTTTAATTCCTATGACAATCGATTCCTTTAATTAGTTACAAAATTTATACTTAATATAAATGGAAAAAAAAATACTTTGGTCCTCAATTTATTTGAAAAGGCGCGAAAGTTACCTGTATTAAATTGGTACGAAAAGCTACTTTACGATGCAATTGACGTGAAGTTGTACTGGATTTTTATGAAACGCTATAATGTTATAAGAAATTCATATGAAGAGTTACTTCGCAACTCAGTTCCCTATGAAAAGTTGCTAATATTATGCTACATCTGTATGAAAAGTTCTCAATTCATATGACAATTAACTAGTTATACTAAATCTATATGAAATCTGACTAAGAAAACATACTGAAGTTCTACTTAAATCATACAGAAAAACTTACTTTGTAACTCAACTCTGACTAAAAGCTACTCATCACTGGTTTGAGCGTTCGTGAAACTCCTGATATGCAAATTTACACAAACTCGGGAGCTACGAAATATGAGATGCTACTACGAATGATTTACGGACAAATCCGTAGCTAGCACGTTAAATGAGGCCCATCGTCCGTGTCCTCGTGCAGTCTCTTTACGCTCATTAATTAACACTCCAAAGCGATGTCCGTCTCAATACACTCCAGTCTCTTTTGTGGTTTAATTCCCAGGTTAAATGCAATCAGAGGCACCTTTTTGAACTAAAGAACCTGTAGGTCATTGAAATCAGCAGGTCAGGTGGAAATTCTTCCGTCCACCCTTTAGACTCAATTACCGATTCATTATCCGCATTATTCCTGTTTATACATTGAATTATCTTAATTAAAATGTGTACATGCCTGTGCCCAATTTATTCCAAGCGCCTGCGTGCATAGATTAACTTAGATAGCATCACAAGGAAATTAAATGAGAGGGTTTTCCTAGCACTGTAAAGTAATACTAATTTCTATCCGCTCTCGGTTTCATTTAGTTCGAGGTCCTTAGTCAATCAGTAATGTTACAGACACAGTGTGGGGAAAAAAACAGTGGCCTTCTGAGATAATATATTTATAAATACATCTTTCTTCGCTCAGCCAAACGCCAGTCTGCTGTCAGCTTTATTGTAGTGAAGATACAATTGTGCATCTTGGCTGGTGTTTGTGCACTGATCTCATTTGTCAAGAAGTGATTATCTAATAAGCCTATCGGTCTTCTTTGATGGCTCATTTCTTCTGCCTCATTTTAGAGACTCTCCAGTGGGAGTGTAGTTAGTGTACACGTTTGTTTTCACCAAACTTAAAGTAGTAGATGTCCATTAACCAACTCATTCAAAAAAAAATTTTTTTCAAATATAAAAAAAAATATATATATAAATATATATATATATACAACAGCTATATAACAACTATAATATATTGGAAGGAGTGTATTAATATAAACCTGTGGTTTATTGATGCACTACTGTCACAAGCCTTCAATATCCTCTACAATCCTTCCCTTCTTTCAGAACATCTGCTTTCATCTCCTCCACCTGCAGCAACATCCATATTTTCCACCATCCGTCTGTCATCTGAAGGAGTTCTCAACAATCCACTGTAATACCTTCTCCAGCTATTTTTGACCTTCTGCTTGCGTGTGTTTGTAGTCCACTGTCTGCAAGGTTCTACTGTGTTTGATAAAGTCTCAAGGAGTGCGAACTTTCAGTCAACAGTTTCACTTCGTGCCACAGTGAGGAAGGTCAGGCTCGACACGTTTTAGACAACAGAAATTGGATGTTGCTTTTTAAGAGTTTTGCTGCCATTTTCAGCGGCTGGCTTTTGTTCAGTTCAAGCGCTTGAATGTCAATTCAAAACACAAGTCAATGTGTGGATATGCTTATTTCTCTGAAGGTTTTTTATGAGAGTTTCAATGGTTATTGGCTCTTTTCAAAATATATACACAGAAATAGTGGGTTTGTGTGTGTGTGTGTGTGTGTGTGTGTGTGTGTGTGTGTGTGTGTGTGTTGGTTCATTTTTCAAAAGTTATTGAATAAAACTACTTGCCTCAGTTTGTGTTTGGGTTATGCTGGGTTAGGTTCGAGACTAGGTTCATTTGAATTCTATTCATACTGTTAATGACATGAATGAATAAATAAATAAATAAATAAACCTTAATTGCATGTTGTCCCTCGGCTTCGGGGGTTTGTAGGCTGATTGGCATGCCCCCCCCCACCAAAAAAAAAGATCTCAGTAGTGTATGAATGGGTGTGTAAATGTGTGTGTGTGTGATGGGCGCCCTGTCATGGGTGTTCCCTGCAACCCTCTGTAGGATAAGCCTAAAGAAAATAGATGGATGGACGGATGGATGGATGGATGGAAGGATAAACCTTAATTAAAAATAAAATCGAAAACCAGGCACATGTTTACGCAGGTAGGAAACAATTTAAAAAGTAATAATCTGCATTTAGAAATACATGCGTGGTTATTTATTTTCTACTCTGGTCGTTAGATATCGATGGATCACATCTGTTTGTCCATGTGAGATGTACTGTACCTGTTTTTCTGAGAATGCAGCACGTCCTATTCTATTACATTATTTCGGGTACTATAGCTGTATAGGGTGTGAAAACATTGTTCTTTAATGGTTCTTTGGATAGTTAAAGTTTCGCATGGGCACGTGATGATCAGAACTGGACCATGGAGCGATGCTTTGCTGGGGAAACCTTGGGTCCTGGTATTCATGTGGATGTTACTTTGACACGTACCACCGACCTAAACATTGTATTCCCTAATATCAGTGGCGTCTATCAGCAGGTTAATGCGTCCTGCCACACTGCAAAAAAATCTTCAGGAACGGTTTGAGGAACAACATGACAAAGAGTTCAAGGCGTTGACTCGGCCTCCAAATTGCCCACATCTCAATCGGATCGAGCGTCTCTGGGGCGTGCCGGACAAACGGGTCCGATCCACGGAAACCCCACCTCGCAAGGTACAGGACTTAAAGAGCATCTGCTGCTAACGACTTGGTGCCAGATACCACAGAACACCTTCAGAGGTCTTGTGGAGTCCATACCTTGACGCCTCAGAGCTGTTTTGGTGGCACAAGGGAGGCCTACACAATATTAGGCAGGTGTTATGGCTGATCGGTGTATATATCTAGTGTTCATTTATATTCCCATCATGATGTAATAACACACAGGTGGTCTCCACTTCTGATCCTAGTCAAATACCATGCCGTGCTGTCCTTTCCTTTGAGGTTGTAATCAGCTTTCAACACCGGCACTAATGCAGTGACGAATATACACATTAATAAACATTAAGCCCTAATCAGGCATTCTAAAGGTGCTTATTGCAGCAAGGAGCTTGCTAATTAAAGTCACTTTTGCCTGAGTGTTTAGCATGCAGTGTATTTACTCAGCAAGCCAACACATTTCCCCCAACACATCGACACCCGTCTCTCCGATATCCATTTTGCATGTCTAATTTATTGTTTGTAGATGGATGTACAGTGGGTGGGTAATGGATTATGTGTTTTGGAGTAGGGGTGGGATCGAGCCTCACTGGGCCCCTAACCCATCAGCCTGAGCAGGAGTCACAGATCTTCCAAGAGCAAGTCAATTTGCAGCCTTAAATAGGATGATTATGCAGAATAGAGCATGGCCCAGTGGACACTGCTAACTCAAATGGAGTTTATAATGGATAGAATAGCCAGGGGTATACTAATCTAGAACCCTCATTGAGATAGAAGAAGAAATAAAGCGGGAGACAAGATGTGTCTGAAGGTACTACCACCAGCTAGCTACTGTCATCGTAAATATACCCCTGGAAATATATTTTTTAAACCAGAGGGGTGCCACCATCACGTATTCCCCATCATACCGAGCCCTGAAGACATGTTGAGAATTAAAACCAAGCTTCTGCTGTCCTCTTCCTGCCCCCATCCTCTCAGCCAGAGCTGTCCCCTGCAGTACATTTCCTCCATACTGAGTCAGCAGGAAGCGAAGCTATGAAACCGAATTAAGCATGCTCACCTCTTCTGACACCCCATTCCTCTCCGAGTGAGCCTAAACCAAATCTATCCGATATTTCCTGTATCAGGTATCACTAATAGGCACGATTATGTACCAACAGAGCGATTACGTCCTGAGGGTGAGAAATGGAAAACCCTTCATGCGTCCAAATGGTTACAGCCCTTCCAGTGAAGACATACATGGCTCAGAAAATGACTGGAAGACTTATTTAGCATTCTTAACACTCAGTGGAATTCAGAGTATTCCGAACCCTTGAGGGATGCCGTAATTTGGCGCGTTCTGTTATTTGCTTGAAAGCCAAGCATCAGGTATTAGTCTTTACTGCTTGTGACATTGGGTTAATGTTGTTTTAAAACAGCACTTTCTCAAGCCAGTGAGAAATCATCTGTTTGTCGTCCTCATCTCCTCTGAAGTGCCAGAGAAGACTGTGCATAAGGGCTATTATTCACCCGCTTAATGGCTATGGCTTATAAATATAAAAAGAGAGAGTGCCACAACAAATAGCCGGTTATTACACCGAAATTTTCACCTAAGTTATCTTTTTCATTGAGGATATGAGGGCATTTGGGAAGTTGCCTTGGTTATAATGGGAAACACTTGTGCCAAGACCATAAACTATGCGAAAGTTGAACGTTTCAACTATGAAAGTGTGTCTGAAAGAGGTCTTCTTCTCATCTAGTTTTGCTGGCCTGTCATGGTTCTTCTGTCCACGTCCCAATTTTTGTCTCTGAACTTTGCTGCTCTCGCCCCCGGTGTTTGTTTATATATCGGTCTGATTGTACAGACGTTTCTATTTGCGCGTGTGGATTGTTACCTTTGCTAGCGTTTATAGGAGTATGCAATTGTAGGCACCATTTCAAGCAGTTCAATTACATTCGAGTCAGATTTCATTAGGCACCGCACAGATCCAGCATCGAGTTCGTTCTCCATCGTAATGAATAGAACAGAGCAAACGTACCTTGATCAAAGATCTCGGCTTAAGTCCGTGTCAAGTTGGTCTGTAACCGCTGCGGTGAAGTGAAATGCTTTCTGTCACTGATAAAAACGCAGCCATATCAGATTTGATTTTATTCTTTTTTTTTTTTTGCCATCTGTATCAGAGAACAGTATTTGATGTGAGATGAGAAAAGCCTATCATCGACCAGCGCACTGCTCAGATAATCCTGAGAAGGAAATATCCCACTCAGACACAGGGGTTTTCCAACACCACACCCATTCATCCAATGATGATGATGATGATGATGATGATGATGATGATATTGAACTACGGTGCATTTCTTCCAGATTACTGTGGAAGGTTTGAGGGGTTGACACGACCTTATTTTAAGGGTCCTTAATCCAGGTTTCCATTTTCCTGACAGAGACTTGAGGAGTATATCCATCCAGCTCAATTTTAAAACCAGTGGTCTAATGGACCTGAAAAGAAAAAAAACAACACAAAAACAAATGAAAAAACTTTGTGCCTGCAGGCCCTGGTGTATCGCATGCATGCCAGCTGAGTAAATGCCCGTTCTTTCCTCTCTTAGAAGAGAAGGGAATTAAATATTAACACCCCATCATAATGGCTGCCTAATGCTGTCTCTTTATACCAAATCTGCTCTTTAACCCTCTAGACACAACAAGTTGGTGACCGAATTCTTGTAAACAAGCTAGACTGTTTTATCACCTGGAAAATATGCCCATGAGTCTGTGGCTTGCTTGAGCCAGTTGTATAGAATCTAGGCTCGAAGTTTACTGCTGGCCTACAGCGTTTATTTATTTATTTATTTATTTATTTATTTATTTATTTATTTATTTCCGCTGCACTGTTTTATTCTAATCCTCGTTCAGAAAGTCCGTAACTCTACGTAGCGAGATGAGCTTATTTTTGCTTTCTCCACGAGTCGAGCAGGACCGCTCATCCTTCTTATGCTGTGTCTGAGATGGCAAGGCCCTTTGTTTTATTTAATTAGGAACCTTTTCCACAGAACATCATCAGAGCTTCACACCCACTCCCTGTCCTCCTTTTTGCTGTTTATTAGTTCTCCCACTCTACTGTATGAATAATGGCATGCACGCGCGTATTTGCTGACATTCTGCCTTTTTTTTATTTATTTTTTTTTCCCACCCCTCTGCCTTCCTACTGCTGGTGTTAATAAAGAATGGATTGGAACACATCATCAGTGCTGGGATGGCATAAAAGTGCCCCCCGACCGAGGTGATTGATATCGGACAGAGATCGTGTGTGTATTTGTGTGCTCGCATAGTGCCGGCTGGGAGAGTGGGCGGACTCCTCCCACCCCGCTGAGGTGGTGTCACTGGGGAGAAGGACCCTACTGTGAGTAGCGTCTGGACACAGATGGATTGTAGCTGAGCACAAACCTTGACAGGAGCTTCTCCTGAACGCAGCGATTCAAAAGAACCCAGTGAGTCAATAGATGCCACCTACAGCTCGGCCTCCGAACATCGTACTCATAACTTCGTGTCCTACGCATAACATGTATGAATCCCCAATCCCCATTGGTCTGAGGATCTTATTTTTTATCAACACTTTCAGATAGAGCATCATTGATAAGTCTGCGCTTCTCCAATTTCTCCAGCTCATGTTGGTTTACAGCCTCTGGTATACATGATCAGAATTCATGCCACACATGAAGTACATGTTGTCTAAAAAGAGCAGCGCTGGGTAGATGGAGAAAGAGGTGTCTTTCAGAAATTGTGACAAAGCAAGGGGAAGTACCAATCTTAAGTGGTGTGCCCACACTTAAAAGGGGTCCTTTGAAGTTGATCCATTCGTGTTAAAATGAGTTCCAGTGCAAAAGTTTGATATTTGCGTACGTCACTGGGACTGGAGCTACAAGGCTAATGATGCTAACAAGTAAAAAATAATAATAATACAAAAATAATCCATTGGCCTCCAGCGTACCCTTGTGCAAGCTACATGCCTAAATCATCACATCACTCATTTGGTGGTTCGGTGCTTAAGCCTCTGGGTGAACGATCAGAAGGTCACGAGGTCAAATCCTGACCCTAAAGCCTTCCAAATGTTAGCCCCTTGAGCACTGCGTTGGGGCTGACCCTGCACTCTGACCCTAACAAGCTGGTACAATATGTGCAAAGAAAAGAATTTCATTTTGCTGTATATGTATTTGTGATAATAGACCATGTTTCTGTGAAATTTTCCTTCAGACTGTCTTCTGAGGAATAAAGTGATTCCAACTTTAAGATGGAGCTATGAATGTTTTATGCAATGGGTTTTTATTTTCTTTTATTTGATTTTTTTTTTTTTTTATGACCGTGTCAGAAAAATACATCAAGTCAGGGTATGATTACTTGGTCCTGCTGTTCGGACTTGAAGAAGCTTCTTTCTCTTGTTTGGTAGCATTGTGCAACATTAAAGAAGCAAACTTCAAGACTCGGTTGATCAACTACAAGTATGTATTTCGCATTCGGGTGAATTGACAGAGTACGACGTTAGCTACACGTTATCTTCTCAAATTGAGGACTAGTTTCTTCATTCAGTTCCGAGGTACTGCCACTAAAGGGAGGTGATCTGGTCAGAAAGCTCGAGAATATCACCCAGTATAGTGGTGAAGCTCTTTCAGTTTCATTTACGAAGGCAGAGCAACGGATTCAAGCATCTCAGGAGATAGACCTGCATGATGCTGCAGTTTTTGTACAGTCCTCTGTCTATTACCATCTATTCATTCATGGCAGATGTACTTCTGTTCTTACCTGTGTCCATCAGCGTGACTCTTTCTCTGTTACTCTCTACTATTTCTTCTTACATCTGTCTTCTGTGAAGACCACCGCTACCATTATTTTTCGGCTGAGCTCACCGTGCCCTAGCCACGGCAGCGCAGAGCGAGTTGCGGTTGGCTGACATGGGCTAAAAGCAATCAGGCCACAGTGATTAATCTGTGCTAAAGGTGCTTGTGGGTTCTTTCAAAGAGACAAATTTAGGTTAAGGAAAAGCACCACAGTCTCATTACGATCTAAGCTTCCCTTTCTGCAAAGCCACTTGCAATTATTTCAGGTGCCGGTCATTTGTCAGCCGTAGGGACTCGGGACTTTTATGGTCCGTCTAGGCCTAAATAAACTAACTTAATGAGAGGGAGAGAAGAAACATGTCTGGATTCTTACAACCCTGGTGCCTGTGCTGAAAAATGTAGTCTCGTGAGGAATCTTCTCACGTTATCATTATTATTATTATTATTATTATTATTATTATTATTATTATTATTATTCCTAGAACCGTGACACATGTAGTCACATGTTTTGTTTTGATTTTTTCTGAGACAGAACATCTAGTGCTGTTGAATCCTGTATTCTGATTGGTCAGAAGGTGTCGAATATTTTTCTGTAACACAGGTTTCTATTAATGCACTGGTTCTAATACGATATGATTTATTTTTTTAAATAGTTACAGCTCGTTCACAGTGACTTGTTGTTGTTTTTTTTGTTTTGTTTTTTTAAATGATTGTGAAAAATGTGTGGAATTGTTGATAAAGCTTTCTTTAAGGAGATGTTTATTGAACATTTATGGAAGGAGTCTCCAGTGTCAGCGGTTTTGTAACAGTCAGAGGTAAAGCTGTAGCAACCGTTTATAGCTGCTGTAACGTAAGTGAGAACAGGAGCTTGGGCAGACGTTCCACAGCATTAATGTTCAAATAAAAATGGTAGTCCTCTGCAGTCATGTTGGTCTTCATCACACCACCCCCTATAACAGCATGACATGATTTATTCCGTACTTAATAAATTAGAACTTCCCATGGGTTACTGATTTTGCCTTAGATCCTTTTCACTTCGATGCTCAGAATCTCCAAATCTTTTACTCCTAGCTGACGAGATGTCCATGCGAACCTTTCCTACCAAGATGAAATCTGGAAAAATAAAATTAGCCCGGCTTCATGCTAGCAGCTCTAGTAGAATGCCTGGAAGACAGAGAGCCCTTGAGATGAGATGAGCTTGTCAGGCTGTAAAGATGTCTTGGTTGGAGGCTTAGCAGACATTCCCTCAGACGTCCCCACTTTAGTTGATCTCGTTGAGAAAGATGAAGGCCATGGTGGCGGAGACATTGTTTGCATTAGTGCTCGGAAAGTATAATAAAAAAAATAGAGAGAAAAATTTAACAGTAGGGGAGGCTTTTGCGGTTGATTGCTGGCAGAAAGCCGCTCTGTCATCTCGTCCACGTTCGGATGGGAACAACTCTGACTTGATTATAAAGTGACTCGTGCTAGGCGTTGGGTCTATTACCACTGTGTTCCCAGCAAGTATTGACTTGTTAGCTTGACTGTAATGGCTTATGTTCTCTGCTTTTATAAATATTCTTGAGGACAACTTTATAGATGAACAAACCTGTTAGATAACAATGCCTTGCAGGGTCTGAAGCATAGGAGAAGCGTGAAGTGAAGGCTGAGTGCTGTGTTCACACCACAGCCTACTCCATTTGGCACATTATCAGATGATAATCATCTGTACATATTTTGTGGTTAATTACTGTACACTGTGCATGGATAGATGGCATAAAAGTCAGTAGACTGAAATATGCAGTATATATATATATATATATATATATATATATATAGGTCTGGAAAATAATCAAAAATAATCAGTATGGAACTTTAGTATGAATCAAGTACTCAGGAATTGTGTTGATTCTATTTATGGCCCAGTCATGTGACTTGGTTAATTGATTGATCGATCTTGACCTACCTGAAAATGTACAGTATGGTGCCCGAAACCTGAATAGAAAAGGCGGAGTCAGCTTTTAATTATTATAGACCGAATTGGCTGATTTTCCTAAACTCAGTCTTATTTTGCACAACATTAGGTTCTCTCCTTTTTGTGATCTATTACAATATATAGATTATCATACCCCAGTAAAAAAATTTGCAAGCTCTAGAAATCTCCTACCCAGTTTGTTGCTGATGTTGAGCACAGCGCTGCCAGGTTTATATCGCCAGTGCTAAAAGGATAGCTTGGTCAACGCAGCTAATGCCTCCCGCTTGTATTGTTAGCCTCGTTATTACTGTGAGCCAAACCATTCATCCACATGGAGGAAGTACTTTCTAAACACTGCCTTAGCTTTAAACGAGTTCTGAAGATTTTGTGCGGATTCTATCACAGCTGCGCTGTGTCTGAAGCTAGCAGCTTGTAATTAGCATGAGCTTTCCTGCGTCTTTTTATGTAAAAGTGAACGGGAATGTTCACGCGTGCCTTTCCTGCAGCACTACGGCCACGAATATGACCAACACAACCTTGTATTGATTTCTCTCTCCTCAGCCTTCAGGCTCGCCCACGTCCCACATCGTATTAGCATGAATTAAACCGATGCTGTAATTAGAGTCGCATTACCTCAGCACAAACTAGCCAGTCATTAGCATCCTCCCTTTTCCCGGTCACTTGTTTTTCCACAAGACTGAAATCGGTGTCTTTTCTTGACTCTTACCTTGGGGAGGTGAGTTCTGTATGAGGTAGTTAGTCCTGTATGTAAGAATCTTATTAGCGCTAGCTATGTTTGCGTGATTCATTTCTTCTGCAGTCTATGCTATTGGAATTTTAGGCCTTAAAAAGAGCAAATCATTTGGCCAACATGTAAAGGACCATGCAAATGTCGGTCTTTTATTTCAATATTATTACAAATTTAGGGAATTCATTCATTATTTCATTACCGAACAGCGTAAAAGGACCTGTTTTTCACTCATATACATGACGAGAGCAGCAAAGCCTCAGTGAGCGCTAAGCTGTAGAAATCTCAGTGGATTCTGTGAAGCAGACTCCAGGCAGTGCTCCATGACCTTTGCCAAATGGCCATCTGTTATTGCCTTTAATGATGCGTACCCTTTTACCTATACATTCACACACTCGCGCTCTCTGTCAGGATTATCCATGCGCCCTGCAGTGGGGCTCCATATGCTGGCCTACTTCCTACTGCTCTTCTCTTAACAAACCACAAGAACCATGTGAACACATGCACCCGAGTGTGTCTTTGTTGAAAAATGCAGAGCCAGGTGTCCCCTATGCACTACCGAGTTCTGTGCTTGAAATCTAGGCTGCCTTTGGGCCCACGTCGTAGTTTGATCTTCACTATTCATCTCCAGATTCCCACTCAGTGCAGGTACATGCCAGCTCCTCTTGGAATGATTAAAGCAGGAGCAGTAGAGCCCGCTTTCTTCAAGCCAAATATATCAGCCAGAGATGAGGCAGCTGGTGTGGGTGCAGGAGGAAAAACATCACTCTGCTCACCTGTATAGCTTTTTTTGGCTCCTTCTTTAAGCACATGTGTGCACATCTGTGAGAAATGCTGTAGTGCTGTCAGATTTTTTTATAGATTTTTTAAAATATTTATTTTATTTTTTTTTTATTTATTTATTTTATTTCCCTTTTTTTCGTTATTTAATTTTTGCTCACTTCCTCAAACAGTCTTTGTCCTAGTGTTTGAATTTGAGTTGGTAGAATTCCAGGGGTCACAACCTCTGTTTTTTTTGTCCTGGGTTGGTAATACAATACCCTAGATGGAGCACCTGGCCCAGCCCAAAATATATTCTGTAGATCTGGCGAGCATGTGAACCGTTCCCCTCCCGATGGAAGTCACTGTAGAACTATGTTCAGAAATATGGTAATGTATGCACATTTTCAATTGTTTCATAATCAAATGATCCTCTGAGTTTTGAGGAGCCATCAATCAGACAAAAAATAAAACATGAATTATTGAAAATATTTTGTGGGAAGTTTGGCAATCCAGTGAATTCACTGCCTTAATCCTTACATTGTTATTAGGGCAAGGCCTTTCTAAATTACTTCAATGATCAAACCTGCCCACTTCCCACTTCCATGGAACATTCGACCAATCCCACCTTCTGCTCCAGACACACCTGACCAATCCTGTCTACTCCCTTAGAAAACACCTGACTAATCCTGTCTACTCCCTTAGACACACCTGACCAATCCTGTCTACTCCCTTAGACACACCTGACCAATCCTGTCTACTCCCTTAGACACACCTGACCAATCCTGTCTACTCCCTTAGACACACCTGACCAATCCTGTCTACTCCCTTAGACACACCTGACCAATCCTGTCTACTCCCTTAGACACACCTGACTAATCCTGTCTACTCCCTTAGAAAACACCTGACCAATCATGTATACTCCCTTAGAAAACACCTGACCAATCCTGTCTACTCCCTTAGACACACCTGACCAATCCTGTCTACTCCCTTAGACACACCTGACCAATCCTGTCTACTCCCTTAGACACACCTGACCAATCCTGTCTACTCCCTTAGACACACCTGACCAATCCTGTCTACTCCCTTAGACACACCTGACCAATCCTGTCTACTCCCTTAGACACACCTGACCAATCCTGTCTACTCCCTTAGACACACCTGACCAATCCTGTCTACTCCCTTAGACACACCTGACCAATCCTGTCTACTCCCTTAGACACACCTGACCAATCCTGTCTACTCCCTTAGACACACCTGACCAATCCTGTCTACTCCCTTAGACACACCTGACCAATCCTGTCTACTCCCTTAGACACACCTGACCAATCCTGTCTACTCCCTTAGACACACCTGACCAATCCTGTCTACTCCCTTAGACACACCTGACCAATCCTGTCTACTCCCTTAGACACACCTGACCAATCCTGTGCACTTCCAGAGACAGAATTGATCATTCCTGCCCACTCCCATGGAACGTTCGACCAATCCCAACCACTCTTTCCACTCAACCAGTGCTACTCTTGACCAATCCCACCCAGTCTGACAGGCAATTCCCACATACACTCTTGACCAATCCTGCCTGCCTTTACGGACATTTTTGACCAATCCCACCCACTCCCACCGACACTCTTAACCAATCATACCTATTTCTGCAAATATTTTGACCAATTCTGCCCACTTCCAAAGGTTCTTGTGACCAATTCCTCCTACTTAACTAATCTTTATTGCTCTCGCAGAATGTCTGACCAGTCCCACCCACTCCAGACGCTGAAACAATCCTGCCAGACTCTTGGCCAATGGTAGTTAAACCTGCAGAATCTTTGACTAACCCCACCCACCCCCACCCACTTTAGACACTCTTGAACAATCTTTCCCACTCCCACAGAGAGTTCATAAATCTGTCCCGTAGAAAGCTCGAGCAATCCCGTCCACTCACCCACCCACAACTGACCAGAATCAAGCATTTATTTTGGCCCTAGCATGTCACTTCAACTTTATGTTCCTTACCTCTCTTTTTAAAGATGTCTGGCCCCATTTGTAAAAATTATTATTATTATTATTACTTCTGTCTTTTGTCTCAATCTCCCTCTGATATGCTGTTTGCTGGAGCAGAAGAGAGTGTGAATCTGGAGGAGTGGATTGTATTTTTCTGTCCTTTCAGCCTGTCAGTGTGTACTCGATGTAGGTGTCAGATGATCGAGCAACCATCGAGTGACAGAATAAAGACCGAGATGACATTCACATCACACCAATCATGCAACAGATAGTAGCTGCTAGTCTTTTGTATTTGCTGTAGAAGGTGCATAAAGTTGTTGGAAAAGGCTTGCAGGAGTTTCCATCCTGGATCATTTCTAACACGTAAGCGATAAGAGAAAATAATCGAATTAAACACATTATGTAATGTATTAAAGCCTTCATTTCATCGTGGTATAGGGGGACAGTGAATGACCGGGTGGTGTGATGCAGCCCAATGTGAAGTGAAGATACCGTTACCACATCATTAACTTAATGATTTTCCAATATCAGCATGTCCTGAAGTGCTTTATTCCTCATATATCACAACAATTTTTTCCCCCTGTTATCGCTTTATATTATAGCAGCTATAAACATTTCTCACCGGCCTCTCTAATCTTTATCTTTATCTTTCATGAAGTTAATAAGCCAAGAAAAACTAAGTGTAAGAAAATGAAATTGGTAAATAAAGATCTCATCGTAGAAAACCGATAATAACGCATCCATTCACGTGACGTGTACGCCATGCGCGTTCCTGTAACTTACGTTCCTATACATATTCACGTCCCATATTACGTTTTCGCTTGCAGACAAATCGTAACCATGGAAATAATTTTTAGACCCTTCAGAACTGCGGAACCTTCCAGTGAAAGCTTGGATTTTCGCTTGCATTTACTTCATTTGTAAGAGACACAAGAGTGTGAGTGTTTCCAGATATATAAACGTTTTGGACAGTGCATGTGCAATCTTGTCTACACCCACACATCCTAAAGCTGCCTTAGTTAGATACTGATAGCTCAGAAACAGATCTACGGGGACAAAATCCATAAAAATGGACGATGGGGGGAAAAAGTCTCTGTAAAGACAGTAGCGCTAATCCTGAGTGTATCCTGAGAGGTGGAATGGGTTTATGTGCCGAAGTACACGTTATAATCACTAACGCAAATTAAATCCAAGCCTTTTTTTGAAGTTGGAGCTTAAGTTGCGATTGAAATACAAAATCTCACATTTCTCACCTCAATTAGCATAACTCTATTTCTGAGACGCCCCACAAGTGTATTGTTCTGACAATCTCTGGGATTGTTTTCTCGGTCCCAAACTCCATTACTGCGTAAAAGAAACCTGTATTAGTATGCAAGCTTCACTCTGACTGAAACATAAGCAACATGCTGTTGTGCTTCCGAGGAGTTTGTATGCATTTGTTCCTTTCTGGCATTAGCATACACCAAAGGAAACATTATAGCTAAAATGCTAAACAAGGATAGCGACAAACATGGTGCCGCGTTTTATCCGAGGCCTGGTCATGCACAAGGGAGCTGCCCTGCTTCTGAAGACTGCTACAGACAGAATGCAAGTTCATACACGAAGCTGAGATGTGAATATTTGAAGAAACATCGATTCTGTGTTGTTCACCAGGAGCCAGGAGTCTTGTATCCTCTCAGGAGTCGCCACACGAGCGCGGAGTCGTAAGCCCCGAAATTGGTCTCGGAAAATAAGGAAAGAAAAGTGTCAATAAGAAGAGTTTCTCAGTGAACTATACTTATATAATCCAAATCATATCCTTCAAAGAATGATGTATGAAATGTTCACAGCGATAGCGATTAGCCGAGGTAGAACTTCCAGAGTTCAGTTGGAGCAAAGTGACTTCACAGCATGTTCTTCCAGAGACCTGACCAGCATGACCACCTGGCTCAATCAGATCTTAGATTGCCCAACCCACCCATTTGCTTTCTCTGCCAATTTTCTGCCAATCATTTAACCTCCATCAATTTATATCTGTACATCTATACAAATCTTTGTCCTTTGTTTCCCGTCTTGCTCTATTTCTATGGATTTATCTCTCCTTTCCACAGGTATATCAGTTTAGCAGCCTCTTCAGCCAGATTTAGTAGCTTTTTCAGCCTTATGTTCCAACCTTATGTCATCATTCTGAGCAAACAGTGAGGAAAAAAATGCCTTGGTTTGGTTCTTAATAACCTCGAGACAATCGAGACTGGTGAGTGTGGGAGTGAAATGTGAAATAGATATCTGGTGTCTCTGTTTATCCGAACGCGAGGGTAAATTGCCTCTTTTCCGAGGAGATTTCAATAGCACACTACCATCTCAGCCTTCTTATACCTGGACCACGTGATTTTGGTCATTATGCGGTTAGGAAATAAGTAATGCTTTGGAGAAAGACCACACCTAAAGCTCCAGCATCTTCATAGACAACTTTCTGTAACTTCTCAGCTTCCCATGTCCTCACTAGTACTCGCGTCGTCCGCCTCATCTCCTATCCTATCCTATCCTTCAACAACTCCTACCCAAGAGTCTTCAGTGGAAGGATGGAATGTCTAGACCAGAACTCCAGAGTTCTTCATGTCATGCGCTCGAGGATTTTGGTTTTGATGCCTGGGCATTATGGTATTCAGCCCTTGTTTTCTCATAACCTAAGTTAGAACATCATCAGGATGATCAGAGGCAAGGACTCAGGTGGCATGTAAATCTCGACACTGTAGAAGAATCCTCGTCATAGACTTTGCTCACTTTTCACTTTCTTGGGTCTGTTTGACTTTGGAAATTGTGTGTAAGTGTGCTTATATGTGTGAGAGAAATCGTCCGATTGGCTGCATAGGTTCTGTATATCTTTAGGGCCTTGGCTTGTGCGCAGCCCGAGCGGAATACCATTAACCTCCACACTTTTGGGCCGTAACCGTTGGAGGAAAAAAAGGATATAATCGGGGAAAAAACAATGAGGAGAAGAAGAAGAAGAAAAATGTGTGTATCGCAGGGAAGTGCACTCTGACTCTTAACTGCGCTCACCTTCAGAGTGAATCACACACAAAAAAAATCTCTTGAGCACCAGCAAAGCAGGCAATAAATTTAAGACTTCAGCAATGAGGAAAAAAAATAAAAATAAAAATAGGCAAGGAGAACAGGCGATTTTTTTCATTTTCTTATACCTCCAACCTTCAACAATCACCATTTATATGGAGAAGCCTGCATGACTTGTCATAGTGTGAAATAAGAAACATGAGATTTGAATCCATTCTCCATTGTCTCCAAGGGAAAAAAATAATAAAAAGACAACAACCCAAGGGGAAGTAGAGTACGATTAATCCGCTGTACAGCAAATCTTTCGCCACAGTGGGACCAAACGCACGTTTTCTTCAGGGTAAGGCAAAAAAAATAAAAAAAAAATGTCTGAGAAATGATCTCAAAAAAGTCGAGGAAAGTTCTGATGTTGATAATGAAATAATAATAATATTCATATCAATAACCAGTCAAGTTTGTTAAATTTTCCGAAACGTGTAGATCTGACCTCCACTCTCCTCGCCGGGCTTTCGAGAGCAAGACGTAGCATCCTGTACGTTTATTTATTTAATTTTTTTCCCAGCATCAATATTGTTGGCTTTGAGAGCAACGGTGGCTTCGGTTCATTTTAGGGAGTGCTGCTCGGGTCGAGGGTTTTGTGTGGCTGAAAATGGAAATCCGTTCCACTTTTTGCTCATCTACAGGTGTGCGAATGAAGATAAAGCCTCGGCTAGGGGGCTGCACATTCTCCACAGCTCTCAGCTTTAACCCTAGGATGAGCTTCTCTGGCCCATTAGCAACACATTCGAGCACCATATTGAATCCCTTATTCCTTGCTCTCATCTCTACTCAGTCTTCTCAGGAAGGGCTTTTCAGGGACCAACGAATGTCCTCGCCTAGACTATTTCTGATACTTTCTGAAATGCTTTGATGTATCGTCGCGAACTTTGACCCTGTAGTCTCCTGCTGTTATCATCGAGCTGACATGTTAGCATGTGAACACTGATATAAGCCTGTCATTTGTGTCACTTTTATTTTATTTGTCCACGCCATCTTTAATTATTCGGTGTTTTGTGTAGGTTGTTGTAGAGATGTTTGTTTTATCACAGGCCGCGTAAGTCCGTGAGGAATGCAGGCTGCGAATCGTCTATCTGAGGGACTTGGAGACAGTAAAGAGGCTTGTTGTTTTCTAGGACAAATAGGCGAGTAAATACGTCTTAATCGCTGCATCGTCTTTGGATCTTCCTCTAATTGACCGTTAATGAAATTCTCGCATATGGCGAAGGGTAAACGATGCACCTTGTCATCGCGTTTAAAACCCAGAGTGTCTCAGCAGCAGCTGCTCTGCCTCGCCCAGGAAACCCGCGAGGGGAGCGCCGTTACAGGAAGCCGATCGGTATAAAACGATATGAATCGCCGTGATAGAATCCACCCGGAGGTCATTTCCAGATCTGCGCATTTCTCAGAACCGTATAATGAATAGATTCGTTGATAATGATGCCTGTGGTTCTGTCCGTTCCATCCATTGGTCTCTCGGTGAATGTGCTTTGTGTGGGAGTCAGCCATGTTCCCCGGAGCCAAGCACTCTATTTCTACACAAATGTTCTCATTCTGTCTCTCATGTTCCTTCTGGAGCTCAGTGGCGTGAGCTGCGGCAGCGGCGGAGGCGTTCCTGAAGGGCACTTCGGTGGTCGCTAAACATTAATAAAAAAGGAATTCCAAAATTTGAGAACAGCTGTATAAGTGTAGCTTTGTGTGATCCAGGCTTAGTGTTCCGGAGGGAACAATAAGCTTTATTGCAAAAGTGGAACTTTATAGGTACAATTTAGTGACGATTTAAGACTCGAGTGTTATCGTAACGATTCTTCTGCATTGTTAATGTCATAACTGTATTGCGATAATGAAGTATCTCTAAAAAAAATAAACCAACATAATCAGTTCAGTACTTTTCAACAGTACTGATCATTAAGAAGATCACAAGTAATGGATACGAATGAATATGTACTCCAATCAGCCATAACATTAACACCACCTATAATATTGTGTACGTCCTCCTCAGCTTGTTCCACTAGAACAGCTCTGACCCGTCGAGGCACGGACTCCACGAGACCTCTGAAAGTTTGCTGTAGTTTCTGGAACCCAGACGTTAGCAGCAGATCCTTTAAGTCCTGTAAGTAGTGAGGTCGGGCTTCCGTGGATCGGACTTGTTTGTCCAGAACATTCCACGGACGCTCGATCGGATAGAGATCTGGAGAATTCGGACGCCGTGATCTCTTTGTCATGTTCCTCAAACCGTTCCTGAACCATTTTTTACAGTGTCTCAGGGACCATTATCCTGCTAAACGAGGCCACTGATATTAGGGAATACCGTCGCCATGAAGGGGTGTACTCGGTCTACAACGACGTTTAGGTACGAGGTACGTGTCAAGGTAACGTCCACATGAATTCCAGGACCTGAGGTTTCCCAGCAGAACATTCCCCAGAGCATCACACTGCCTCCACCAGCTCGCCTTCTTCCCATAGTGCATCCTGGTGCACTATGACCCACCATGGTCCATAATCCTGATGTGTTCTCCATTGATAAATAAAGGTGGTATAAGAGGGATAAATACTCTGTAACTCCGCTTTATCGCACCACCCTGAGGTTGATTATGTTCCTATAACAGCACCACGCAGAGAATTTTATTATCTTAATCTCTGAAATACTGCCGCTCGAGTGTGATGTGACCCTGTCGCGAGGGCGTCCTCACATTCTCCTCACATTCTCCTCACATTCTCCACATATCACTCCACCTGTTTTGGTTTCTGTCTTGACACCCCATGTTCTACACGAAAAAGGAAGGAAAAGAAATAAAAGTGCATGTCCTATTGGACAGGGTTGAACATGAATAGTCGATGCGGTTGTCACAGCGCGGCCTTTACGCTGCAGCAGTGGTGTGAATCCTGTGCTGGAGGAGCCGCTAAATGTCACACATTCTTCTTCTTGTAAAAAGGATGATTATTAATTCAAGGCTAGTTGCTGCTGATGGATGGAGGAAGAGACAGGAACCTGAGATAGACTGAAGTGTGTGTGTGTGAGAGAGAGAGATAGAGAGAGAAAGTTCGTTGTCCAGGCTTTGCCTCCTGCTGTGATTATTGAGCATGAACATCGCCATGGCGATAGCTCTGTGTTCCTGTCAGGACATGTTATTCCAAATCATAATTCCCCCCTTTTTGCACAATAGGTTCTTATTTGTCCATTTTCTTTATTTTTAACCAAGCCGTATCCTTTTCTCCCTTCAGTCATCCGCACCCTAGCTACCGTCATTTAATAATTAAGCGTAGTACACAACATTCCTCGAGAAACACAATGTTCCAGACAAAAGACCTCCATCCGCGGTGTAAACAGACTGGTGCTGATGCTGCAGGAGGTGAAAACACGACTCCACGAGGATGCGGTGTTCCGAGTGCGTCGTGTCGAGGATCGATTTCTCTCCTTTTTGCTTTTATTATTTTATTAGCAGTGCTAACAGGAACGTCGTTAATGCTGTGTACTGTACAGCGGTCCTGCAGGAGAGAAGAGGAGAGGAGAAGGGAGAAGAGAGGGGTTAGATGAGGAGAGAGGAGAAAGGAGAGGAGTGGAGGAGAGAGGAGGAGAGAGAGGAGAGGAGGAGAGGAGAGGAGCGATACTTTCTGTATTAAATTATAGAAAAAGAAGAAGAAGAAAGGGAATGATTATTGTAATGTTTGCAAAAATGCTTTTTGTAAATAAATAT
>CM022778.1:2066678-2069178 GCA_012411365.1 Ameiurus melas | reverse complement strand
GCTTTTCCTGGTGTATGCCTGTTTGCCGATCACCTGTTTCTGATCACGCTATCATCTCCTGATTTGGATTTGTCTTGGTCTTAGCAATGCATAATTGCTCCAGTTGTCTCTCAGACGGTAGAATCGGATTGGTTCTAGTTTGTGGAATTTGGTTCTAGTTTGTGGAATCTGATTGGTTCTAGTTTGTGGAATCTGATTGGTTCTAGTTTGTGGAATCTGGTTCTAGTTTGTGGAATTTGATTGGTTCTAGTTTGTGGAATTTGATTGGTTCTAGTTTGTGGAATCTGATTGGTTCTAGTTTGTGGAATCTGATTGGTTCTAGTTTGTGGAATCTGGTTCTAGTTTGTGGAATTTGATTGGTTCTAGTTTGTGGAATTTGATTGGTTCTAGTTTGTGGAATTTGATTGGTTCTAGTTTGTGGAATCTGATTGGTTCTAGTTTGTGGAATTTTATTGGTTCTAGTTTGTGGAATTTGATTGGTTCTAGTTTGTGGAATCTGATTGGTTCTAGTTTGTGGAATCTCGTTGGTTCTAGTTTGTGGAATTTGATTGGTTCTAGTTTGTGGAATTTGATTGGTTCTAGTTTGTGGAATTTGATTGGTTCTAGTTTGTGGAATCTGATTGGTTCTAGTTTGTGGAATTTTATTGGTTCTAGTTTGTGGAATTTGATTGGTTCTAGTTTGTGGAATCTGATTGGTTCTAGTTTGTGGAATCTCGTTGGTTCTAGTTTGTGGAATCTGATTGGTTCTAGTTTGTGGAATTTTATTGGTTCTAGTTTGTGGAATTTGATTGGTTCTAGTTTGTGGAATCTGATTGGTTCTAGTTTGTGGAATCTGATTGGTTCTAGTTTGTGGAATTTGATTGGTTCTAGTTTGTGGAATCTGATTGGTTCTAGTTTGTGGAATCTGATTGGTTTTAGTTTGTGGAATCTGATTGGTGCTAGTTTGTGGAATTTGATTGGTTCTAGTTTGTGGAATCTGGTTCTAGTTTGTGGAATCTGATTGGTTCTAGTTTGTGGAATCTGATTGGTTCTAGTTTGTGGAATCTGATTGGTTCTAGTTTGTGGAATCTGATTGGTTCTAGTTTGTGGAATCTGATTGGTTCTAGTTTGTGGAATCTGATTGGTTCTAGTTTGTGGAATCTGATTGGTTCTAGTTTGTGGAATCTGACTTTTTCTAGTTGTCTCGGTTCTACTTTGGGACACTTCTTGTTCACTCTCTGAAGAAACTTTCCCTCAGAATATCAGATGTTCCCAGGACACTGAACTCAAACACAACTCCTCTGTTTGTAGTGACGTGAACAGCCTTGACCCGGCTGTGCCTCGTTTTTGTTATTGAATTTAATTTAAAAAAAGAAAAGAAAAAATGCTGAAATGTTTGTTTTTTTTGTGTCTTCGAGCACTTCGAGTGTCGTGAGGTGCGAAAACCACCGGGAACACTATGAACCCTGTATTTATAATGCATTTCTTTCCTTCTCTTTGGTGTCTTAAAGCACCCGAGCAGAAAGATGAAACTGTTTGACCTTCTCGCGGTTCACAGCAGAAGGAAACGCTGGTGCGGTGTAATCTTCGGATATTGATTTATTTCATCCGCGTGATCGCTGTTTAACGGGTTCTCCTCGCGTGAACCCGAGGTGCTGATGTGCAAACCCATTTCTTTTACGCTAACCAAAGAAAAAAAAAGAAAAAAGTTACAGGTCATCGCTTGGTGTCGAAGGAATTTTAAGATGAAGGTTATTGTTTCTATAGTAACAGGACTTTCCCGGAAACTGGATCGAAGTAATCGTTAATATTTTGGCGTTTTCTTAACGCATGCAGATCGGGTTTGGATTTAAAGCTGATGTGCAGGAGAAGAAAAGTCAACACACACACACACACACACACACACACACACACACTGTTTGTATGGGAAGCTGTTAGGAGGCTTTTGTTCAGAGTAATTTCAGGTGTTACGGTTATTATCCTCTCCAGAGCGTTCGGTTGAGATTATCGCTCGGTCGTTCTGCACATGCCGTAGTGTCTGAGTCGGAAGGAGTCTGATTCATTCACCTCGTCTGAACCCCAGGTACTGGTGTTTCAGCAGCAGCCATTCAGTACAGTGATTTCATTTTTCCCTGATTAGATTTGAACCAATTCTCCTGCCATGCTTGAGTCATCCTGCATCGCTTTATTACGAGCCTACGGCGGCGTGCAGCAGGAAGCGGAGAAGAGTGAGTCTGTTCGGCGTGACGTCTGCGCGAGAGCTCGTCTGTTCGGCGTGACGTCTGCGCGAGAGCTCGTCTGTTCGGCGTGACGTCTGCGCGAGAGCTCGTCTGTTCGGCGTGACGTCTGCGCGAGAGCTCGTCTGTTCGGCGTGACGTCTGCGCGAGAGCTCGTCTGTTCGGCGTGACGTCTGCGCGAGAGCTCGTCTGTTCGGCGTGACGTCTGCGCGAGAGCTCGTCTGTTCGCCGTGACGTCTGCGCGAGCTTCGTCTGTTCGGCGTACCTGCGGCTCGTCTGTTGCG
>CM022778.1:2036678-2061678 GCA_012411365.1 Ameiurus melas | reverse complement strand
ATTCACAATGAGCGCAGGTCTTTATCTTCACCTTCACTTAGAGAGAGAGACCTGCAGCTACTGATCGGAACCAACATTCCTTCAACTATAACCATCTCTCTCTCTCTCTCTCTCTCTCTCTCTCTCTCTCTGTCTCTATCTCTCTCTTTATCTGTCTCTTTATCTCTCTCTCTCTCTCTCTCTCTCTCTCTCTCTGTCTCTATTCTCTCTTTATCTGTCTCTTTATATCTCTTTTCTCTATTCTCTCTCTCTCTCTCTCTCTCTCTCTCTCTCTGTCTGTCTGTGTCTCTATCTCTCTTTGTCTCTCTCTCTCTCTCTCTCTCTCTCTGTCTCTATCTCTCTTTATCTCTCTCTCTCTCTCTCTCTGTCTCTATCTCTCTTTATGTCTTCTCTCTCTCTCTCTCTCTCTCTCTTTTCTCTCTCTCTCTCTCTCTCTCTCTCTCTCTCTCTCTTTATCTCTCTCTCTCTCTCTCTTTATCTTCTCTCTCTCTCTCTCTCTCTCTCTCTCTCGTTCTTTCTCCTGCCCTTTCTTGTTGATGTGGCTCGATGTGTGCAAGCTGCTCCTGCTTGATCTGAGACACATTCATAACAGTTGTTTCACACCTCGTTTTATTTGGCCAGCGTGCGGTCGAGCGTGCCAGGGCAGCATACACACTTCTGTCTCTTCTTGTTGTCTCGGACATGCTGGGAACACACACACACACACACACACACACACCCCTATCCTCCCTGAACATAAACTAGCGCAGTTTTTGTATGTACGTGTGTGTGTGTGTGTGTGTGTGTGTGTGTGTGTGTTGGTGTGTTTCCAAGCGCTGTGTAGTTATTTATTAGCTCATTAGCTTCACCCAGGCAGCCTGGGTAAAAGAGAAAGAAAACCCCCAGAGTGCTTCCACAGAGTTCATTGTGGTGTGATCTAGCAAATGTGTGTGTGGTTACAGAAGGATCTGAGTTACAGCCGGAGTTCCGACAAACTTCCCGAAACTTTTAACGGACTACAAGCATCTGGAAATTATTCTAGACGACTGATAGCTTACAGATGAGTGTATAAGTTCAGCATTTTCCTCCACAATGTAAAAATAAATAAATAAAACACAACTATGCACAGATTCCACCAAACATGGAGGTCAGAATTGCCGCTCGTGTGTTTTAGTATAATTAGAAGCACAGATTTGATGTTAGCATGAAATTAGCTTGTGGAACTAGCTGCACATGACAACAAAATACTATTTGCCATAGTAATTGCCAGTTCTAGCGATGGTCAGTTCCCACGAATCTCAGAGGAAACAAGAAGGGTATCTATCTACACTTTGGGAGGAACTTTACAGGATTAAATAATAATAATAATAATAATAATAATAATAATAATAATAAAGAAAAACAGCCTACCCTGAAAGGTTTGTGATAGGGTTGTACGGTTCTACATAGAGCCGTCATGTAGCTTCCTCTGGAGATACAACCAAAGAACTGTCTACATTTTTAGACAGAACAGACAGGTCCGAATCTGACTGATCTGACGCCAGGCAGGATCTTTAGACATGTCAAATCCTGAGACTCCAACCCAACGGAAATCATTGAGGAATATCCCTTATCCTTGTCCCTTAAATACACCCCTGTGGGACACCTTTCAGGGGTGGAGTTAATTAGCAGCCTGTAAAAACGCAAACGGAACCCCGGCATGGACGACTCGCCAGTTTCGCAAAACAATTATTGCAAGTTTGGAGACAGTTTAAAGCTGTACCAACTGCACCTTTAAGACTCCAAAACACACACACACACACACACACACACACACACACACACAGAGCAGGCATCATTTCAAACACAGCGTGGGTTCTAGCTGTTGTTGGTAAAGAACAGTGGGGTTCCGAGCAGGATCAGGCATCGCTCTGCCTTCATGCATGCCAGTGCTGACTGAACCTGGGAGATAGAGATGGCAAAGGAAGAGAAAAAGAGAGAAAGAGAGAGAGAGAGTGAGTGAGAGAGAGAGAGAGAGAGAAGGGGGGAGGGGGTAGAGGAAATATACCAGTATGAAGGATATTGAGCCATGTTTTGTTAATATTGTGTTTCTTTTCGAGAATTTTCTGCTTTTAATTTCAACATGGAAGTCATTTACGGAAGGAGTCTCCAGTGTCAGAGCTTTGTAACAGTCAAAACTGTAGAGGAGTCTAAGCTTTGACGTTCCTCAGTAGTTTCTCAGAAAGTTCTCAGCTGCGTTAAAGCAAGTCTGGTGAATGATCTGGTGAAGGAGTGTTCCATAACGTAAGATGTAGCTATAAATGGAAAAAAAAAAATATATATATATATATTATATTAAAACACTTCAAGACATGCCGTTATAGTAAATAATCAACATCAGGTTGTAACAGTAAGGCCGCTTCATCACTCCACGTTCCCTCTTATTATTTTCCTATAACAGCATGACACCGAGTGTTTTATTCCTCTTAAACTACAGCGATATTCTATTTATTCATTAACAACACCGCGCTTTATATCCATTTAGAGTTACACTTAATTCTGCACCTCACAATCTAATGGGGAAAAATAACTCTCGCCCTAATACACAGCCATTATGTCATTAACGTGCGTTAAAGACGTCCATTCATAAACTGCATACCGAGGTCCTTTTATTCGCTCTGTACACACCTCCTTTCTTCACTCTGAGTCTCAATTACTGTCAGGCTTCTAACCGGATTCGTTTTGTTTCTCACGTGTGCGTATGTATCACGCGTCTGTATGTATCTAATATCTCCTCTCCATATCGATGTGACTCACCATCACGAGTGGATATCTGTTCCAGTAAGAGCGCTTTTATTCCGAGACGCAGAGTTACGGCCCTGAATGCGGCCCGGTCCATTAGCGCTAGCGTCCCTGTTTTTTTAAAAAAAGGCCTAATGATTCGGCGAGCTAGCGGTCTGATAAAGACAAATCGGGGCAGCGCTCGATCGGATGGGAGCTCGTGAAACTAATACAGCTATTTTGGCTGGGATAGTGACATTGATTTGTGGCCGTTTGATTACAAACGCTGTGTTGGGGATATGTTAGGGAAACAGAAAGACGAATGCGGTTGAAATAATGTATCGTTTTGTCCCGGAGAGATCGATTAGTCAAAAAAGCACTGGAGCGGCGAGGCGGCGATATTCAGGAACGCTGTTTTTAGAAGATAAAAAGTTGAACAGTGCGCCATTAAATATTTTTGTTTTAATCCAGACTTATTCTTATGTATGTAATGCATAATGTAATAGCAAATGTGATTTATTTGAATAGAACTTCCTGGATTATCATGATGATTATTATTATTATTATTATTATTATTATTATTATTGTTATTATTATTATTATTAATCAAAACTCATTGAACTCATTGCCATGTGATGTCATCAGCATGCGTCTCCAGCTTCCCTCTACAACGCACCACTCGCATTACTCCGAGTTCGTAAATTTGTTCATAAAAGCGTATTTATGAGGGCGGCTGTGGCGCAGTTGGTCCACTAATCGTAGGGTTGGCGGTTCGATTCCTGTCCCGGGTGACTCCACATGCCGAAGTGTCCTTGGGCAAGACACTGAACCCCAAGTTGCTCCCGATGGCAAGCTAGCGCCTTGCATGGCAGTTACCATTGGTGTGTGAATGGGTGAATGAGACACCCATGAATGTAAAGCGCTTTGGATATATAAGTGCGCATTTACCATTTATTTAGCTGCTGTGAACCCTCTTCATCATTACTAGGCTCTTCATCCCGAAGAAGGTCGTGATGGAACCGGGAAAACCGGGCGTGAGGTGGGAATACACCCAGTATGGAACGCTAGTCCTTTGCAGGTCACCATGCAGACACTCATTCACACCCAGTCCACATAACTGGCATGTTTACGAGAAACCACAGAAACAGGATGAGAAACAGAATGGGCGGCTGTGGCGCAGGTGGTAGAGTGGGTTGTCCACTAATCGTAGGGTTGGCGGTTCGATTCCCGGCCCGGGTGACTCCACATGCCGAACCCCGATGGCAAGCTAGCACCTTGCATGGCAGCTCTGCTACCATTGGTGTGTGTGTGAATGGGTGAATGAGACACAGCGCTTTGGATAAAAGCGCTATATAAGTCCACATTTACCATTTAGGATGAACCCCACGTTGACACGTAGAGAACATTGACGCACTGCACAGCTATGACGTCAGTGCTACCTGTCCAGCCATGAAATGGTTTGCGAACTAAGATTAGTTGATCAGGTTATGTACAATACACTAAACGTACAATAATTCCTTGTTTCTAATGATTCGCTACGATGAATGAAACTGTTTACTGTTACTCCGCTCTATCACACCTTAACGCCGCTGAGTATTATTCTTTTTTTTGTGTAGGTTAGATTATACTTGAAATCATTTCCCAATAAATACTGCCCCTGGTATCGCTGAGTTTGGTGGAATTGATGGCTTTCAACAACAACAAAAAAAAAGAACGACGGCTAAATCCTCAGAAAAGTGTGAAAGAATGTAGAACGAGACACAGTTCCTACCTAATTAAACACATTGCTGACCTTTGCATGGCTCTGATGAGCCTCAGGTAAGGAAATCACATCAACATTTGTCCACCCCGGCAGCCGACGTTCGGCAGAACAGAAACTCAGCAGGCAGAAAAGAAAAAAAAAAAGCAAATCATATAAATGAACTGTCTGAACTTTGCTTGCGAGTGTTATTGAAGGTTTGAGCCCAGACAGAGTTTGGTGTGAGCGAGAGAAAACCAGCGTGAGAGTGAGACAGGTTCAGGATTCTGACTCATGGATCTCATTATTTATTTACCACGGTGTTATTGTGCACGGTTTGTGGCTCGTTGCTCACCTTGCCTCTTTATTTCCTCCGCTCTCTCCCCGCTCCGTTTCTCTCGTGTGTTTTTTTTTTTTTGTTTGTTTGTTTTTACGTGTAAGTGTGCAGCCATGCTTCCGATGTGTCAGACTGTCGCGTTGCGCAATCAGACAGAATCTGATGCACTATGACACCGTAAGCGAGGCTCACTCACTTTGTAATATGATATTCTGTGTGCTATTGTAGGAAAACAATCAACGACAGCTTGGTGGGATGAAGACGAGTCACTGCTACAATGCTAAAGCTAATCATGCGTCCTGAGGCGTTTTATTCCTCTTCTACCATATCAGCTTTCCGACATAAACGACACTTATTCTTAAGGATAGCTCGTGTTCAGAACACCTTCTGACCGATCTTATACCGTACTGTGGTATGACGAAGGCCTTGTCATTCTCGCACTGGTTTGTGTACGCATAATAGAAAGGTGATACGTTAATAAGCAGAGCTAAAGTCCTGGAGGGGAAAAAAAAAAACCCTCAATATTCCACCTTGATCTTACATGAGCTGGCTGACATTAAACTAAAACCTCAGTGTAGGTCTCTGTGCCCTGCTTGTTCTCAGGTAGAAGGAATGACATTCAAGAGGATTAGTCGGGGACAGAGCCTGTTTAGGACTTTTGAATTTGGCAGGATGCTGGCTTGTATGTGTTATTAGGACTACTCCCTGAGAGGGAGCTAGACGAGCACCTGAGATGTGGGGACCACGCGGAGACAGATTATGGAAAATGGGAAAGCAGAAAGCCAGATAGCTTCATAATTCATCTCGGATTGTTGCTGTCCTCTCCAGAGGCCAGGGGCTGGTTAGTTCACAGAGCAGGCCTGTGTCTCTCAGTGGGTGTGGAGGTGGAGGATGTGGAGGTGGGTGAAGCGGCGAGCTCTTTGCAATCACCTCGACCTGCTCGGACAACACTGGCATCTCTAATCAGCTCTCCTCCCCTCCATATCCTGTAACCAGGGCAACAGCTGGAGCCATTTGTCTGGCCTGAGGAGAAAGGCAGGGAATTGACTAATGGCCGGCAGGCATGAAGTCAGAGCGAGAGAGAGAGAGAGAGAGAGAGAGAGAGAGAGAGAGAGACTGGAGAGAAAACTGTGAGTGTGGCTAACATGGATCTAAATTTAATGTCATTATTTTTCTTCATATTAGACATTTGGACCTAGATTAGACGTAGAGAAGCAGGAGGCTTTACCAGCATTAGCTTTACCCTGGACCAGACAGGCTAGCCTTCAATCCTCACGTGCATCAGTGAGCCTTGGGTGTCCATGCCCCTGTCGCTGGTTTACCGGTTGTCCTTCCTTGGACCACTTTTGGTCGGTTCTAACCACTGCACACCGGGGAACACCCCACAAGACCCATCATTTTGGAAATGCTCTGATCCAGTCATCTAGCCATCACAATTTCTCCTTGGTCAGAGTTCCTCAGATCCTTACGCTTGCCCATCTTTCATGCTTCCAGCACATAATATATCTCTATGTCCAGTTTAATACATCAGACTCCTTTACAGGTGCCACTACACCTTGATAATCGATGCTATTCACGCCACATATTACTGGTTTTAATGTTATGGCTGATAAATGTGGTTCTTCCCCAAACTCTTGCTGGGAGCACAGGATTGCATGGAATTTCTTTGTATGCTGTAGCATTACAGCATGACGATGCACCTGTTCACAAAGCGAGCTCCATGAAGACATGGTGTGTTAAGGTTGGGGTCTAAGACCTCGAGTGTCCTACACAGAGCCCTGACCTCAACCCAACGGGACACCTTTGAGGAGAACTGGAACACCGAGTGCAGCCCAGGCCTCCTCACCCAACATCGGTGCCGGATCTCACTAATGCTCTTGTACCTGATTGAATGATTAATGCATTCATATTCATTTACATCCCTGGTGCAGATTTAATACCGACTGTAGCGTTCTCAGTTTCAAGATAAACAAGAGGAAATTCATTTCATTTCATCCTCATCGTGTTTCGTGCTGCTTTCCTGTTGATTTGTGCTCACTGGGGGAATTTTATGTCTTTTAATCCTCTCTTTCATCATCATCACCTCCCTCTCCTGCTTAACAACTCTGCTCCTTGACTGAGAAGAAGAAAAAAAACTGCGAGTAAAAAAGGGAAAGCCATAGCGAGTATAATATGGAGGCGAGAGATAGAGTATCGATTGGGTTTTTATTTAGTCAGGGCTAAATGGAAGCGTGAGGCCAGTCGAGCCATGGGGGGGTTGGGGGAGGGGTGGGAGGTTCTCCAGAGGCTCAATTTTCTGGACCTTGTTCTGCTCTTGAGTAAAAGTTCAGCAAAGATTAGTGAGCGTTACCACAACTCATAGCATGGCTGCATCTGTGACAGATCGATTCTTCCTCTCTTTATCTCCTCTCCCTTCTCACCTTTGATCGTTCTTTCAGTCTGAGGTTCGAGAAGAACCGAGTTCTCCCCACGTCTGATATCGGTGGCTAGCTTAGGTTAGGATTAGCACTAAATCCGTACAGAGTTTTCTCCTACAGCCGTAGAGTGTGCGATTCCATCTCGGCCCTGCGTCTCTGCTTGTGCTAATGCTAATGCGCGTAAAGCTCATGCTTCGGCTCCAAATTGAACGTCAACATTTTGGAACCGGAGACACTGTCCATCAGTCTTTCGTCCTCTTGACCTGCTGCTTGTTGACTTCTTCATTTCCTTATTCAGTTTGATTTGTTTATTGACTCGCTCGCTGCAGGCTTTTAATTATAGACTGGAACGTGAGGAGAGAAAGCCAATCAACATCTGGCCAGTAGCACACATTATTTTTTATTTTTACTGTGTTTATCATTCACACACACACACACACCATTTTTAACATCTGGAAGCATATGTTCACGTGTACATCTCCATCTCTTCATTTGCTTGTTCCACTGAGAACCTGAGACAGAAGAACGCAGCACTATGGAAAATATTTAACCTCTCTCTCTCTCTCTCTCTCTCTCTCTCTCTCTCTCTCTCTCTCTCCATTATCGACACCTTGTTGTTTAAATGGCTTTGCTGGAACCTTTGACATGCTGTCAGTGTTTTAGAGATTACACTCGTCCTTCGTCTCCATGACAGAGGGAGGATTGGCAAAGCAACAGAAGAAAAGATAAAAGGATACTTGAGGAGAGAGAGAGAGAGAGTGAGAGAGAGAGAGAGAGAGAAAGGTCTGAACGATGGACTGATCTATTACAGCTCAATTCTGTGAAAGAATTTGTCTGAAGTGACAGTCTTAATCCCATCCAGTGGACATGCCTGGATGTGTGAGTCTCCGAACGTCAGTTTTTTTTTTTTGTTGTTGTTTTTTTCTTTTTTGCACATGAAAACTAATATATGTCATCCGAGGCAGGTAATGTCTTTCAGAATCCCTCTGCATATTAGTTTATGCATTTAAATGGGCCCTAATCGCATTGCGCTCACGCCGTGCGTTCGGGGTTTGTTATTTGAGTCAGGTTCCTCGTGCGGTCGGCTCGTTTCACTCTGAAAAATAAAAAACGAAATAAAATCGAACCCGAGTGTGTGTCCATGGTGAAACAAGAACCATGGATTAAACACACGACTCTTTTAATCACTCCTGATCCAGAGTTTAGATCCCATTCCTGGACGCTGATTCTAATCATATATTCATAGCACGCAGCACTGTTCCCAGCGTGCAGAAGCGCAGGAACCGAGCCATCAGAGAGCATAGGGATGCCCTGGCCACCAGTTTTCAACAATCTGCCCTTCCAGATTGCTCTTTGGCCACCAGTTTCCTCTAATCCCTAATATCAGGCGAGGGATTGGCGTTTTAGTTCACTGAACGCTGTCATTCGGGAACATGTGATGAAAAACTTAAACACACAACATATGTTAGAAGATAAAATCAAGCTGCAGGGATTGCAGCGTTGAAAGCATGCGTATATTTGTATTGGATTTTCATTAAGTCGGTGTATATGGTTGTTTGGGGTCTGGTCGGAATGCCGTATGCTAACTGTAAGATATGAACTGTGCTTTATAACAGGATGTATAGCGGCTCACTGTGGCCTCGGACCTGTAGTGTTACTCCATCTGTGGCCCAGATATCAGGAACTAAATATGTGTTCAGTGTGACTTTATAATCTTCTGTATCCACAACAATCAGCAAGTCTGCGAGGATGTCCACGCATTTCACTGTTTGAGTTCTGAGCAGATATTTTTATATTTAAGTTTTTATTACTTTTAATATTTATTAGGAGCAGGCAATAATAATAATAATAATAATAATAATAATAATAATAATAATAATAATAATAATAATAAAGAAGAAGAAGAAGAAGAAGAAGAAGTTTTCTTTCCCTTCTTCCTTCCTGCCTCAGTGCATTTACAACATTACAACATGTATAATTCCATTTCTTTCTGTCTTTGCTTCCTCCTTCCTTTTGTCTGGCCGTATCTCAAGACAGACAGACAGACAGACAGACAGACAGACAGATAAGCGCATCTGAGTATCATAACACTTAAATAATTTACATTCTAATATATTCATGCTTCTTTCCCTCCCTCCATTTGTGTGGCTACATCTCAGGATGGATAGATAGATAGATAGATAGATAGATAGAAGATAGATAGATAGATAGATAGATAGATAGATAGATAGATAGATAGACAGACAGACAGATAGACAGACAGACAGACAGACAGACAGACAGACAGACAGATAGATAGATAGATAGATAGATAGATAGATAGATAATAGATAGATAGATAGATAAGTTAAGATAAAAGATAGAATATAGATAGATAGATAGATAGATAGATAGATAGATAGAAGATAGATAGATAGATAGATAGATAGATAGAAATAGATAGATAGAAGATAGGTGGATGGTTGATAGATAGATAGATAGATAGGTGGATAATAGATATAGATAGATAGATAGATAGATAGATGATAGATAGAAAAAAATATAGATAGATAGATAATAGATAGATAGATAGATAGATAGATAGGTTAGAAGGTTAAGAATAGATAGAAAAGATAATAAAGATAGATAGAAATAGATATAGAAGATAGATAAATAGATAGGTTGGATAGGTTGGATAGATATATAGATAGATAGATAGATAGATAGATAGATGATAGATAGATAGATAGATAGATAGATAGACAGACAGACAGATGCAGGGACAGGTAGATAGATGGACACCTTAAACAGAGAGGTGTTATATATTCTGTATATACTCTAAGTGCATAATTCTTTCATAAAAAAGTAGCTTAAAATGGAAAAAAAATATATAAATAAAGTTGACCAGTGAAACAATTAATAAACCATGATCTCAACGCAGACATTCGCCTTTCCAGAAACACCGCCAGCGTCAACCCATGCACCGCATCACAGATGGACTGAACGAGCCCATTGGCTTGGAATGTGCGATTTATTATCCGTCACATTTCGGATTATATTTGAGATTAGTTTTGCTGCTTTCTCACTTCAGTTTGACACGAGGCACCTGTGGAGATATGTGGGTGGATGGTCCACTCAGTGAAGTGGAACCTCTCCAAGTTATGCCATGGCAACAGCGCTTTCAGCTCGAAAAGCAACCTCCATCACATATGCTGCTGTCTTTATTAGTGACTGACAGGCAGGCAGTGGGTTATCCGTACCGTATGCCTTGCAGAATTCTGATTTATTGTGCTGCCTTATACAACAGCGATGAGGAGATGCCATATTTCAATCCGAGGATATATCGATCAACCTCCTCACAGCCTCCTGAGGGCCCTGGACCAATTTTTAGAGAGTCAATACAATCAGGAAGATGATCGTAGATCTCCAGTTCTGGCTCGGAGATAAATACGGGTACGGAGAACCTTGCAAATATTAGGATGCGCATATCATCATTAAATTCTCTTTTAATTGCCCTGGATGCCATCCCAGAGACTGTGAGCCGCTGCACAAAAGCTTAGGCTTTTACAGACGGCGCAGTACAGTCGAGCGTTTGTTCCCCGCCTTTGGTTCCTTGCATAGTTCTAACAATGCTAAGCATAATGTAATTAATTACATTTAGCGCAAAGAGCTCTGAGCTCATCAGAGTATATGGGGCTTCGCAGGTATCAAGCTCCTGGAATTTTCGGGAATAGTGTGGCTCAATTTATTTTTGAGGAGTTGATTTTTCTTTACGTCTAATCAGTTCTCCGTATCTCAGAGGCATAGCCATGGGTGCTTGATATAGCACATATATATATATATATATATCTCACTGCCGATTATATACGTGTCGAACGAAATTGTTCTGCACAGTAATTACATTATAATGTAGTTCATAAAAGGCCAAGATTAAGATTTATCCATATTTAGCCTGTCCATATAATCACATTTTATTGGCTACCTTCTGCTATGGTGAGAAAAAGTATTGTTCTATGTCTGTTTGGAAACTATTAGCTAAGAAGCTAAACACCGAGCCCAGGGATATCAGTGGGAAGTGTTGTAAGTCATGACTTGTATGTTACTTTAGTCATTTTCAGAATTTTTGGAGCTGTCATAAAAGGACTTTATAACACTGTTACTCATACGACGAGATCGGTTCATGCTAGCCTTACGTAATAAAACAAGCACGGTACATAATAAGAAGAAATCATGCCATCACCATGCCTGCTGCTCTCTGGCATCCATCCAAAGTGCATAAATGCATCACATTCATCAATATAACTGTGCAGATCATGCAGTCATTTTATTTAATATATAACCTCATCCCGCTTAAATTAATTCCTGGCCAAGCCACTGCCCTAGCCAATTCCTGCTTTATAAAAAAAAGGAGCATCCAATCTTGTCGCGGATAATTGAGAGGCGATTCCAAATTACATTCCTCCATCATGATGCAATGACACAGGAACAGACTCCTTTCCCTAATGGAGTATTGAAAAAGACATTCAGCATCTTTGATTCACATTCACTGTAAACATCGGGGCTTTATCGCCATCGACTGACCAGGCAGGAGATATGAAGAGAACAGACACCGTACGCTTTGTGGTTTCGCGGTCACGTGACTAGCAGTGGGGTTTTTGGCGTATTAACTTCGAGAGAGAGGAAAATAATGAACTACGAGGTGGTAAGAGGAACTCTGCTCCACCGAGCTTTTGATTATGTTCCCATAACAGCACAAACACCGAATATTGTATTATTTTTCTTGTTTAGAGAGCGCTGAGCTGGGAAAGCATTGTAAGACCTACTGTACTGGTCTTACCTTATCTTCTCCAGCAGGAATATTCCATCGTTGTTTCAGCATGATGTAATTAATACCAAGAGAGACAATCTCTACATGATAATACTTGAGTCCTGAAAAGACTTTTAGCGTGCTTTATTATGATTGATTGCCCAGCAAGGAGCTGTGAGATGTGTGAGGAGTTATAGCAGATCTTTTGATTTTGTGGTCTTGATTATGACTGACTGTAACTGACGACGCTATCCATTCTAGCTGTGGGGTATTTGGAGTTTATTTAAGTGTGTTTCCTAGCAGCAGTATCAAATACAGTGATCATTTTGGCAAGTCCAGCTGGACGTACTAGTGGATATCAATTTTTATCCTTCAGTGCAAAACCATGCACAAGTCTATTCTTAACGCTTTTCCATCTGAGCCGAGTCTAACTGCGGGCTAACTGTCCGCCCCGCCCCCCTGTTCAAACTTCCAAAATTGACCAAATCAGCTTCCAAAACTCTGTCCATGCAATCTTCCATTTAATGGAATTTGACTGTTGTACCTGGTCTGACTGTAATGATGCTTCACCTCCAATTGCTTTGACATATTGGTGTGTCATGCTAATGGGTTCTATTTGAATATAAAATGGCTGCCTTTCTTGCTCATTGCTCATCCATCCTCTGTGATATCCACCCAGTGAAATCAATCAGTCCGGAGATCCATACCTGCCTTACTCTCTACTCACTGTTGACAGAGGCGTGATTGCTTCTATTGTCGCTTCTGCTGTCGTTTTCAAATTATGTTCAGAACTAATTGCGTAACAAGACGGGAGAACGCGCTTGATATTAACTTCAGTCTTAAAGTCGAGCGTTGAAGTAGAATGTACACTGCAGTTGTTGTCACTGTTGTCTTTGTTGTAAGCTTTGATGGTTGTTTTTTTGGGTTGTTTTTTTTTTTGCCTTTTCTTCAAGGTTCTTTCCATTTATTGACCCGTTATGTTTTCTTTATGTACTCTCTCGTTTTTGTTTTTTGCACACCACAGTAAAATGCTAAAGAAACAATTACATTTATAGCATTTGGTACATGCCCTTACTCAGATTGTCTTACAGGTGTACTTTGAAGTCTTTGTCATAAAATACAACCTCATAATGGTTCACTAGGTCAGGGACTAAGAATAGTATCAGTCCAAAATAAAAACCCTGTAGTGGAGGTGGTATAGTATGAAATACACACGAGACAAAACAGGAATTATCATTATTTTAATAACCGCCAGCGACTCAGCTGTTCAGACGTGCAGGGGAAGTTTGGTCTACCACCAATATGCCAGAACAGAGCCTTAATGCAGATCTTCCTTGTATCATGAGAGATGTTGGGCCCGATCAAGCACTGCTAGAGGATTGGAGGGAGCATGGTGCAGGGGGCAATTAGTGCGTTGAGGTAAGTGGGTGCTGGTCCATTTGTGGCTTTGTAGGCAAGGAAGTGGATGGAGCGTAGCAATGGGGTGGTGTTGGGAGGACGTGAAAAAGTCATGCAGTTGCGATCTGGATCGATTGCAGAGGTTGAATGCCAGGCAGAGGCAGACATGTCAGGAATGAGTTGCAGTAGTCCAGTCTCAAACGATAAGGGACTGAACAAGCATCTGGCCTGTTAGATAGAAATGGACTAGAAATGGACTAATAATTCTGATGTTGTAAAGAAGAAAGCTGGCATGGGCATGAGAGGAAAAGGGGCAGCTGATTGTCTGTGGCAGGGGTGTCTGATCTTATCTGCAATGGGTTGGAGTGGGTGCAGGTTTTCATTTCAATCAAGCAGGAGCCACACCTGATTCTACTTGTTTAATCAAGTTGAGCTTGGCTGTCAGTAGACTCAGGTCTGCATGGTTGGAATGAAAATCCGCACCCACACCAGCCCTTTCTAGATAAGAATGGGCATCTCCTGGGATGAACAGCGGTTTCGCTGGGATTAAATTCCACCTTGATGAAATGTCTGCCAGACATGCTGAGATCCGAGCAGAAACACGTGCCTTAGGAAGGAAAGGTAAGGATCAGTTAAACTTTTATATCCTGTAACTATACAACATGTCCGATCCAAAAATTAGCATTTGAGGGATGTTTTGATTCTTTCCTTCATATGGTCATCTGCTTGTCCGTTCTCATGCTGGTTCTGCTGTACCCTACTCAACTGTCCTCTTTTTTTATTGGGTTTTGTTAACAGTTCTAACTTCTTACAGAGTTGAATATGAAACCCTGTGTTGTGGGGTTCTAATACACACAATACCTAATGGTAATACCTCAGTGGAACAAACTAAAGGTCCTAGGTGAAACCCTTTTTAGTAAAAATGTATTCTGAGTTGCATGTTCTTCTGAACTCTATTAAAGCTGGAACTGTGTTCATTGACCTCAGGACTTTTTGTGCCTGCAACTTCTGAAAGGTTTCACAGATTGTAATTCTTCTGTCCTGTTTTTTTCCCCACCTTTTATTTCATAGGATCCTCAGCTCATGGGATGATAATAATAGACTTCTTTAATGCTGGTACTCTGTAAGGAAAATATATAGAGTCTTAATTCTGAATTTTGGACAAATTGTGATGAAAAAGGGTTTTTTTCTTGCAAAGTATTATAACCCTTTCTGGCCCATTTTCAGCATGGGGATCAGCAAAGGTCACTTCTATCTACTGATGAGCACAAATTACAGCTTTTGTGGCTGACTGCAAGGCTCAAATCTGTCTAAATCACTGAAAGGTCTCCCAGAGGCTTTGGGACGACTGTGTAGAGCAATGGTCAGAGAGACCCAGAGAGACATAGAAGAGAAGATCTGAAGCCAGTATAAAGTAGCTCCAGCTCTTTTCTGCTCTCGAGTTGGCCTGGAGGGAGGCAGCTGTGCATGCCTGCTTTAATACTCAGAAGGTTCAAAGGATCCAACATCTATAATAGCTGTCCTCAATATTTTATTACATTAAAATGAAAGCAGCCAGCTTCATGCTCAATCAGCTTGCTGCTGCTAAGCACTGGGGAGAATGTGCTTATAAAGCTAGGGCCGGGGTTGGAGAGATAGAAAAGAAGAGCTTTCTTGACTAATGCTTTGGACTTGCTGTTTTAGTTGCCTTCATCTCATCTTCTGCTCCCAACCAAACCGAGGCCACAAATTGGTTCTGCCAGAGAGCATTGCTGATCAAAGAGTCCAGGGCTAAACTGTCAGAGAAGGGGTCCTTTTTTATGCATCGGTCACTTCGTTTTGTGAACAGGTCACTTGTGTGTGTGTGTGTGTGTGTGTGTGTGTGTGTGTGTGTGTGGTCCACAATGACAGCTCCGTAAATGGGATCAAATCAAGATCGGAACATTCCGCTCCACTGTGTTTGGAGTGGGATAGCTATTGACCTTATTTCCAAGGACTAATATTTGCTCCTGATTGATTCTTGGGTTTATTCTATATGACATTAATTCTGAATATATTGGAAATATGAGGACGTACAAAAGTGGATAATGAATGACAGGACAATTGAAACAATTCTGTTTTTGGTTCATGAGGGTCAAATATGCTCTGTTGGTAGCACTGGAGGATTTGACTGGTAGACACCAAAATTGGTGCGAGTGTCTACTATGTAGTTTACTATCAAACCACCAAATAAGTTGATTATTAGCCATTAAAATGCATCTCAAATGCTTGGTGAAACTTGGTGGCCCAATGGCAACCATCATTTTTACGCGATTCTTAAAAATACTCTTTATAGACTAAAATTATTTCTGACAGGGCGTACAGTATATCTGTCCACACACACACAAACAAACACACACACACATACACAACACACACACACACACACACACACACACACACACATGGGCTGACATTTGCAGAAGTGTCAAGCAGGTTGCATATGGCCAGGGAATGCAGGATGGTAGTGGTAATTGCACCTGACAAGGTGTGGGGTCTCAGCGGCTTAAACCGTGCAAGCAATTCTCCCTCTGTTGACGCTGTCATGGGTGTGTGACACATCTCCATGCTGCCATTATAGCCTCAAAATAACCCCCTCCATTACCAGGCTCACTTAACAAAACAGACATAAACAAAGAAGTAATATTATCACACATAATCATCGTTGCAAAACAAGGCTTATTACGGAGATAAGATGAATAGCCTGGTATAATCAGTAAACAATGAGCTGTATAATTGGTGGGTAATGTTATAGCATGGAGGTGCATTTAGAGGTGAGATCAACTGAAAAAAAAATCTACAAAGGTAATTACGTTCAGTTAGGGTATGTTCAGTCAAGCTTTATGTAGTTGCATGCAGACATGTTTACTTTTTTCCATTTGTGTATATTCAAACAGAAGATAATTAAATGTAAACCTGTTCACACAATACATATACATTATGCACTTATCAAACATCTTTACATCTCAGGAATATTTACAATTCTTAATTTACCAAAATCTGTTAACCCGATTGACCTGATGATAAGTTGCTAATGACACGTCTCCTTTTAAGCTCGAGAAGCGACAGAGAAACCAGGCTTTGGCAAAAGAGTGTCTTTTAGGGCATGGACAGGAAGGGCTCAGCCTGGAATCCTGGTGTCGTGCCATCCATTATAAGCAACCAGCTGCTCAGATGGCACCAGAGTCACCAGAGCACCATGCTTACCAGTGGCACAGCAAAGACAAAGCCTCCCAGACAGGGCATGCTCATTACAAACTTTGGCAGGCCTAGGTGGTCCGAGACTGTCCATATTAACAGCCCATCTGATGAGCTCCCTCAAGGAAGTTCCACAGATCCACCACGGTTCATGCTGGTATTACCTGGCCTGTAATTAAGCCACTTTCTCTGGCTGTAATCTCTGATCTTGGGGCCTAGGGCTAGATGAACCATCTCACTTCAGCTTGTTCACATAGTACCCCGTCGGTAGAAGTGACTCTGAGAATGCTGTAATTATACTCCAGGTTTTGCACCATAGAACTGTCTACTTTGCCTTTCTGTGACCTTCTTCATGGGCTGCTTAACAAATCCAAGATCGACAGAGAGTCTGATATATAGTCCCACTGGCTGAGTGGTTGTGAAGAAGCTCATTGATTGCACAGTGGCCTGTTGATAAATGGAGGGTTTGGCCATTCACCTGCAGCGGGCTTTATGAAGAACAGAATGCCCAGGGTTTATTGAGCTGTTTAGTATTCTGGACAGTATAGGAAATTCAACAAACGACAAAAGCGGCAGGATGTAAACCTGGGCCACTCAGGCAGCAACTATTTTGTGTATGAAGTGGTCTTGGAAAGTAAGTACTTGCCAAAGTGCTGAGGTGCTGACTGAATGATCCATAAGGGATCAGTAGATTCCGATCAGTAGTTCTGGTAATTCCAAGTTGGGTCCTTGAGCAAGGTATTTAACCTTCAATTGTTTGTTGCTCTGGATCGTCTGTCAAATGTCACCCCAGCAATTACCTCCAGAAGTATAGCAAGGAAGTTGGCTAATGATTATTTTTTCTCACCTGTATTCTAACACATATTTTCCACCAGCCAAGTGGTTCGATATACAGCACTGATTAAATCCAGTTTGTTTTACAACATCCAGGGTATAGGTGTAAACTAGTGCCAGTTGGCTTGGCAGGTGTCAGGAGATCACACTGAACTTGGCATTGGCAATCAGGCATGTTGAAGCACATGGAGTTTGGTTGCATTGAGGTGCCGGGGGTGAGTGTGAAAAATAATCTCGGCCGTGCCTCTGATGCTCACGGACCTGACCAGGTTTGCTTGAACTAACCGACTGATCAATGAATCCCAGTCGCTTCCACAAAACAAAACATCTCTTCTTTCATCTTTCCTTTTGTCACCTCGTCCTCTTCTGTTCCACCTAGTGAGTAGCGAGAGGTTGTTTTTTTTTCTTCTTCTTCTTCTTCCTCCTCATACTCTGATTCCACCAGTAACCCCTCAATAATCAGATACGACCTCAGACAAGACTTAAGAGGATTGTGCAGAACATGAGAAAGTGATGAGTTTAATAAAAGAGTGGAACATGTTAATCTCTAAGCTTACATTCTGGCTTCTCTCCATTTCTCTTTCAATATCATTTATGCTGTTTCTTACCAAAGTTCCTTTGCTATAGCTTTGTGACACATCTTATTATAATTCATTTGATGATTGGATTCGCATTGCAACCATGTTGAAGCACACCAAAGTGTTGGCTTGTTAGTGTCGGGATGATCATGTATTCCCTAAACTGCATTTGAGCCAACTGGCTGTGATGTGTTCTAGAAATACGTGCATGTTTGTCTGCAGGTAAAGGTGTGCTTTCTTTAGTATTAGCACCCATGCATTGTTCTCTCTAATTGTAGGTTACATTCATGAATCCGTAACCCTGTATTAGCAGTTACACTACATTCGAAAGGTACTATCTAAAAGCTTTACCGCCACGGTAGGCAATGAGATAATGTCGTAAAACTCGTTCCACCACGGTTCCTTCAGAGGGAGTTTGAGACACCACGATTTTCGGCGACTAAACCAAAGAACGCGTTTTGATTAGCCTGTAACAGACAGGCTTGCTGTGAGAGCGACTTTAAACTCGTCTCACCTCTCTCCTTTGCATGTAAATAGAAGAAAAACCACGTATAAAGAAGAACCAGTTCCTCTGTGTAACGTCTGAGGAATGGAATCACATTAGTGAGCAGCCAGCTGTTTCTTCTGCGCTTCCTCTCGCCAGTGTTTTCAGAGACCAAGGCGAAGCCCAAATGACCCGTGCAATGCTAATTGAATCATTTCGTGATGGGAAAATAGTTTTGCTTTGGAAGTTGGTCATTTGTGTAATGGAATCGTTCTACTTGTTTTTTTTTGTTGTTTTTTTTTTTGCTTGAACATCCATGGCTGACCCGAGGAGATTAATAATAATCCAGTCGGTTATTTTCAGTCATTCAGACGGTGGTCGTGTACTGGACTCGTAACAGAAACTGAACTCGGTGCAAAAATAATATTTAAGTGGTTCTTCTTCTTCTTTTGCGTCTGCTTCCCATTCTGGAAGCACCTTTTTTTGTGAGCCAAATAAATGGATCGTGAAGAACGGGTAGTCTGTAAGCGCTTCACCCCATGAGCCTTTGTAAATTGTTTTTAAAATGGCACTTCAATTTCATTCTTTCTGCTGTCCTAGTAGGATGATGGTTTTCTGCAGAATCGATATGGACTTATTTCAGTTATTTCATGATCCGTCTTGAGCCTCGTTCCACTGCTACACGACATTAAATTAAGTGGTTACCCAGCGGTTTAATTCAGTAGGGAGTATGTTAATACTCGATCTGAGTGTGGGTAAAACAGAGATCCAATCTTAGGCCAGTGAATAGGCTTCATTCACCACTGAAAGAGCTTCCTGTGTTGTAAACCTCGCAACACGCCGAGCTAATACTAGTTTCAATATTCGCCCGCATCGATCTGAAAATAAGCGAATTCGGTGTACAATGAGGTCTGCGCTCGAGACGATCGATTTCTCATCCCAAACGCCCATGTTTTTTATGCTTCAATGTAATGGAACATGATGGCGAAATGCTGCTCCCATTTGAGCTCTTTTGTTTTCCCCCGTTGATGGCAAATGTCAAAGATGGCCTTAAGCACTCTGACATGGGCCTCAGGAATATATTATCATCTTCTAAAGCATTTTTCAAGATGGATCGTTTTATACAGGGGTTTGCTCATCGAATATGCGCGTACGAACAAAAATGAAGTTTGTACTTTGTGTGCAAGTCGCGTTTCGTGTGTCTCCGTACCGTATCGGTGCACATCGGAACATTTCGCTGCAGTATTTTGATACGGCGTTCACATCGTAAACACGACCGGAAAAAATAAATAATCCGAGGTCGGAAGCGGAAGGCGGCTGTGAAAGGCGGCCTTTCTTTTCATATCAGCCTTCGCGAATTTAAATCGCTGGTTCATGGCAAGAAATGATACGCGGAATTGTTTGCTTGTGTACTTGTAATGTCATTTGTGCTAAGTAACGGACATAGAATGAGGTCCTGTGGGTTTTATTAAGCCGAAAAGTCCAAGCAAAGCCAACACCGGGGTAATATCCGAGTCGTGGAAATACTATGAGGTCGTTTATTGCGCCGAGATATCGCCGGAATGCAATAACGCAAATCAGATTTGTCTCTTTACTCCTCCATGTTGGTGGTTTTTAAAAACATTATGGATCTACAGTTATTCGCTATTAGCCTGCCTGGACGTGTAGAGAACATTTTCCCTTGTTTCGGCTCTGACGAACGCATAACAAGCATTTCAGATAGAAGATTTTGAGAGAAAATTCATATTTGGCCATCTGTTGGAACCTAACCTTGATATGTATGAATGTGGCTGTGCGGTGTCTGATCTCAGCTCAAACGTTGTAATACGGTGGATCTTCGTGTTTCAACCGAGGAACACAATACAAATGAGTTTTCTGCTGTTTATGAAATGTGCCAGGTCGAAGTATTTGGGATGCAGCGACGGTAAGCACGGATGCTCGGGAGTCACGAGGTGGCGAGGGGCCATGCTTTGGTCCATGTCTCCGGGGCTTTTGATAGACCAAGTCCATCTGCATTTGTTTATTCATTTATTTATGCAAAGGATTATGGCGATGCTCGAGTCTGACAAACAGAGAGAGAGAGAGAGAGAGAGAGCGGCAACACAACCACGCTAAAGCTCAGATCATTTGTCTTCTTGCACTGAACTTGACTTGGGCTTTTAACTAGCTAGTGTTCATGAAGCATGGCCTGCCACAGCCACTGTCCTTTAATCCAAAAGAGTTTAGATTGCAGCGATGTTTGAACATCACTGAGTAGTGATCTTCTCTTCTGCTGTCCAACTCCAGTGGAAATAATGTTGACGTATAGACCCCAGATATACCAAAATGTAGACATACCAAATGGTAGATAGTCCACTGTTCATCATAACTAGAGGCGGTACCCGATTTCTATCCTCTACTAAAATTATTCATATAAATGAACTCTGGCCGAAGTACAGTTCCAGTTTACTTCCTTCAGTTAGCTTAAAGTAGAAAAGTAGAAGCTCTACACAAGTGTACTATAAAGTATATACTTGTCATGGTAGGCTGGATGTGAGTTTCTGATGGTCAAGTGGAACCGAGGAACGTACCCATCGGGAATGTAAATTGGAATCATCGCGAAAACGTTAGCTCGCTAACAGCAGCTACATTCCGAATCTCAACGAACGAAATGAATACTAATTCCGTGAAGTGAAAATAGCTGGAATGAAGATACGTGCTTGTCGTGAAGACTTCGTCAAGCTTAAATTAGGTGTCTTGTACAGCTAAATAGCTTGAGGTTATATATCATCCACCAAAACAAACTGTATTTTGTAAACAATGCGATTGGAGATATACACCACTGTTATATACACCACAGTATACCAGTATTAATATAGGAATAAAATCCTATGCATCGAACAATATGGGGGGAAAATATATATCATTTATAATGAAATAATTATGTACTATATATTTATAACATTCTCTCTCTCTCTCTCTCAATATAGATATATATATATATATATATGGAAAAAGTTGACAAGTTAATAACTTCTGAACCCGACACACACTGCAACGGTTAAAAGCTTAAAATATGTGAAGGTGATTACACCAAGGACGTATTGAGCACTGAGTCAAATGAAGCTTTTCTTTTCTGCTCTCTCAAGGCTGCGCATTCACGACTGCCTAAAAGCTCTGCGATTTATGGCCGCGACATTCGATCACTCCGAAGCTGAAGGATTTTTTTTAATCACATGAGAAGGACCGACTTCAGTGGGGCTTTACGAATGAATTGATTTGTGATTCTGATCGAGGTGCATCTGATGTTTCTGTAAAGCTGCTTTGAGACTATGTCCATTGTTGAAAGCGCTGTACGAATAGGATAGAATTGAATTGAATTGATGAGCTGTCAGATTATTCGGTCCTCCTACCTTCTAGTGATGTCTATTAGTCATTTATATCCTGCTGCTTTGTTGCAGCCTGTCCTGTTCTCTACAGGAAGTGTCCAGCAGTGGAAAGCGACCACTTTACAACCAGCACAGATCTGATAATAATGTGTTTTGTTTCCTCACCACAGCAGTGACACTGACACGGTAGAGGCCCAGGGTGAGATGTACTTATGTGAGGAGACGAAATGCAAAGGAGTTCGCAATGTATCTGTCATTTAATGTTTAATGTATGAACGCTGTAGCTCTTCAGAAAAGAAGTGTCAACAACTAGCTTCTCTCTGGGGCAGTTTTGGTAGCGTGTGTGTGTGTGTGTGTGTGTGTGTGTGTGTGTGTGTGTGTGTGTGTGTGTGTGCGGTATCCCACAGTCCCACTGCACTCGTCAGCTTTGACACTTGTGTGGTCATGATGAAACCCAGCTCCGTCTCACTTCAGAGCTCTCCCACTTTGTCTTTCTCTTCTGTCCTTCCTTGTTCTCCAGTTAGGGATGACCGATGACTCTATGACTGTCCTTATGCATGCACGCACACACACACACACACACACACACACACACACACACACACACTATCTCCCAGAGCTTCTGGATGGCTATAGATACAGATCCTGATATCGGTCCGGTCCCTAGTTACACACACTCATGAAAATCCTAGTGTATGCTGTCACGTTAATGAGCAGACACCAATAACACAAATCTGAACTCTAAAACTGTAAACGCTGAACTCTTAAAACTTAAAACTCTGAACTCTAAACTGTAAACTGTAAATTGTAAACTCTAAAACTCTAAAACTCTAAAACTCTAAAACTGTAAACTCTAGAACTGTAAACTCTAGAACTGTAAACTCTAAAACTGTAAACTCTAAAGCTTAAACTCTGGGCTAATAAGCTCTAAGCTCTGGGCAGGCTCTACAAGCTGTGAGCTCTAAGACTGTGAGCTCTAGGACTGTGGGCTCTAAGGCTCTCAAGGCTCTAGAAACTGGGACTGTAAGCTCTAGACCTGTAGACTCTGGAGACTGTGAGCTCTAAAGCTCTAAGCTCTGGGACTGTAGGCTCTAAGACTGTGAGCTCTAAGACGTGAGGCTCTGGGACGTGAGCTCTAAGGCTGTGAGCTCTAAGGCTCTAGGCTCCTAAGGCTCTAGGCTCTGGGACTGTGAGCTCTGGAGACTCTAAGGCTGTGAGGCTCTAGGACATGAGCTCTAGAGCTGTGAGCTCTGGAGACTGTAGGCTCTGAGGCTGTGTAAGGCTCTGGGACTGTGGGCTCTAAGGCTCTAAGACTCTAGGCTCTAGGACTGTAAGCTCTGAGAGCTGTGAGCTCTAGGACTGTGAGCTCTAAGGCTCTAAGCTCTAGGACCTTGAGCTCTAAGACTGTGAGCTCTAGGACTGTAGGCTCTAAGGCTGTAGCTCCTAGGCTGTGGGCTCTAAAGCGCTCTGGAAGCTCTAGGCTCTGGGACTGTGCGCTAGGACTCTAAGGCTGTGAGCTCTAGGGCTGTGAGCTCTAGGCTGGGCTCTATGGGACTGTGAGCTCTAAGAGCTGTAGGCTCTAAGGCTGTAGGCTGTGGGACTGTAGGCTCTAGAGCTGTAAGCTCTAAGGCTCTAAGCTCTAAAGCTGTAGCTCTAGGACTGTAAGCTCTAAGGCCGTAGGCTCTGGGACTGTGAGCTCTAAGGCTGTGAGCTCTAAGGCTGTAAGCTGTGGGACTGTGAGCTCTAAGGCGCGGGCTCTAAGACTCTGAGCTCCTGAAGCTGTGAGCTCTAGGACTGTAAGCTCTAGGGCACATAGGCTCTGGAGCTCTAGAACTGTAAGCTCTGGAGACTGTAGGCTCTAAGGCTGTAGGCTCTAAGACTGTGAGCTCTAAGGACTGCTCTGAGCTCTAGAGCTCTGGGACTGTGAGCTCTAGGACTGTAGGCTCCTAAGGCTGTGAGCTCTAAGGGCTGTAGCTCTAGGACTGTAAGCTCTGGGACTGTAAGCTCTAAGGCTGTAAGCTCTAAAGCTCTAGGGCTGTGAGCTCTAGGGCTGTGAGCTCTAAGACGTGAGCTCTAGGAGCTCTAAGACTCCTAGGCTCTGGTGTAGCAGGCTCTAAGGGCTAGTGAGGCTCTTGGGCTCTAGGACTGTGAGCTCTAGGACTGTAAGCTCTAAAGGCTCTAGAAGCTCTGAGCTCTAGGACTGTAAGGCTCTAAGGCTGTGAGCTCTAGGACTGTGAGCTCTAAGGGAACTGTGAGCTCTTGGACTGAGCTCTAAGGCTTGTGAGCTCTGGGTAGTAGGCACTGTGGGCTGTAGGCTCTGGGAGGCTGTGAGCTCTAAGGCTGTGAGCTCTAAGACTCTAAGCTCTAAGACTGTGAGCTCTGGAGCTCTAGCTCTAAGGCTGCTAGAGCTCTGGAACGTGTAGCTCTAAGGCTGTGAGCTCTGGAGACTGTGAGCTCTGGGACTGTGAGCTCTGAGCGCTCTAAGGCTGTGTAGCAGGCTCTGGAGGACTGTAGGCTCTAAGACTGTGAGCTCTAAGGCTCTAAAGCTGTGAGCTCTAAGGCTGTGAGCTCTAGGACTGTAAGCTCTAAAACTGCATGAGCTCTAAAGCCTAAAGACTGTAAACTCTAAAACTGTAAACTCTAAAACTCTAAAACTGTAAACTCTAGAACTGTAAACTCTAAAACTGTAAACTCTAAAACCTAAAACTGTAAACTCTAAAACTGTAAACTCTAAAACCTAAAACTGTAAACTCTAGAACTGTAAACTCTAAAACTCTAAACTCTAAAAGTGTAAACTGTAAACTCTAAGACTCTAAACTCTAAATTTGTAAAGTCTTAAACTGTAAACTGAACTCTAAAACTGTAAACTCTAGAACTCAAAACTCTAAAACTGTAAACTCTTAAATCTTAAACTGTAAACTCCAAAACGGTCAATTTTAAAACTGTAAACTGCTAATTCGACCCCCACACACACACACACACACACACGCACTCTCTCCCTCAGGTGTAGAGGCCATGTTGTAGTGGATCTGAAGAATGTGCCTCTGAAACTGAAAAAGAAAACAATCATCTCCAGCTCTTTGTTTACAGATGCAGCAAGTTTTC
>CM022778.1:2014178-2031678 GCA_012411365.1 Ameiurus melas | reverse complement strand
TGCATAACCTTTAGGGAATGGTGTATAACCTTTAGGGAATGGTGCATAACCTTTAGGGAATGGTGTATAACCTATAGAACTGGTGTATAACCTTTAGGGAATGGTGTATAACCTATAGAACTGGTGTATAACCTTTAGGGAATGGTGTATAAGCTTTAGGGAATGGTGTATAACCTTTAGGGAATGGTGCATAACCTTTAGGGAATGGTGTATAACCTATAGAACTGGTGTATAACCTTTAGGGAATGGTGTATAACCTATAGAACTGGTGTATAACCTTTAGGGAATGGTGCATAACCTTTAGGGAATGGTTTATAACCTCTAGGGAATGGTGTATAACCTTTAGGGAATGGTTTATAACCTTTAGGCAATGGTGTATAACCTATAGAACTGGTGTACAAATTTTTAAGGAAGGGTGTATAACCTTTAGGGAATGGTTTATAACCTTTAGGCAATGGTGTATAACCTATAGAACTGGTGTACAAATTTTTAAGGAAGGGTGTATAACCTTTAGGGAATGGTGTATAACCTTTAGGGAATGGTTTATAACCTTTAGGGAATGGTGTATAACCTTTAGGGAATGGTTTATAACCTCTAGGGAATGGTGTATAACCTTTAGGGAATGGGTTATAACCTCTAGGGAATGGTGTATAACCTTTAGGGAATGGTTTATAACCTCTAGGGAATGGTGTATAACCTTTAGGGAATGGTGTATAACCTTTAGGGAATGGTGTATAACCTTTAGAGAATGGTTTATAACCTCTAGAGAATGGTGTATAACCTTTAGGGAATGGTGTATAACCTTTAGGGAATGGTGTATAACCTTTAGGGAATAGTGTATAACCTTTATGGAATGGTTTATAACCTTTAGGCAATGGTGTATAACCTTTAGGGAATGGTTTATAACCTCTAGGGAATGGTGTATAACCTTTAGGGAATGGTTTATAACCTTTAGGCAATGGTGTATAGCCTATAGAACTGGTGTATAACCTTTAGGGAATGGTGTATAACCTTTAGGGAATGGTGTATAACCTTTAGGGAATGGTGTATAACCTTTAGGGAATGGTGTATAACCTTTATGGAATGGTGTATAACCTATAGAACTGGTGTATAACCTTTAGGGAATGGTGTATAACCTTTAGGCAATGGTGTATAACCTTTAGGGAATGGTGTATAACCTTTAGGGAATGGTGTATAACCTATAGAACTGGTGTATAACCTTTAGGGAATGGTGTATAACCTTTAGGGAATGGTGTATAACCTTTAGGCAATGGTGTATAACCTTTAGGGAATGGTGCATAACCTTTAGGGAATGGTGTATAACCTTTAGGGAATGGTGCATAACCTTTAGGGAATGGTGTATAACCTATAGAACTGGTGTATAACCTTTAGGGAATGGTGTATAACCTATAGAACTGGTGTATAACCTTTAGGGAATGGTGTATAAGCTTTAGGGAATGGTGTATAACCTTTAGGGAATGGTGCATAACCTTTAGGGAATGGTGTATAACCTATAGAACTGGTGTATAACCTTTAGGGAATGGTGTATAACCTATAGAACTGGTGTATAACCTTTAGGGAATGGTGCATAACCTTTAGGGAATGGTGCATAACCTTTAGGGAATGGTGTATAACCTATAGAACTGGTGTATAACCTTTAGGGAATGGTGTATAACCTATAGAACTGGTGTATAACCTTTAGGGAATGGTGTATAACCTTTAGGGAATGGTGCATAACCTTTAGGGAATGGTGTATAACCTATAGAACTGGTGTATAACCTTTAGGGAATGGTGTATAACCTATAGAACTGGTGTATAACCTTTAGGGAATGGTGTATAACCTATAGAACTGGTGTATAACCTTTAGGGAATGGTGTATAACCTTTAGGGAATGGTGTATAACCTTTAGGGAATGGTGTATAACCTATAGAACTGGTGTATAACCTTTAGGGAATGGTGTATAACCTTTAGGGAATGGTGTATAACCTTTAGGGAATGGTGTATAACCTATAGAACTGGTGTATAACCTTTAGGGAATGGTGTATAACCTATAGAACTGGTGTATAACCTTTAGGGAATGGTGCATAACCTTTAGGGAATGGTGCATAACCTTTAGGGAATGGTGTATAACCTATAGAACTGGTGTATAACCTTTAGGGAATGGTGTATAACCTATAGAACTGGTGTATAACCTTTAGGGAATGGTGTATAACCTTTAGGGAATGGTGCATAACCTTTAGGGAATGGTGTATAACCTATAGAACTGGTGTATAACCTTTAGGGAATGGTGTATAACCTATAGAACTGGTGTATAACCTTTAGGGAATGGTGTATAACCTATAGAACTGGTGTATAACCTTTAGGGAATGGTGTATAACCTTTAGGGAATGGTGTATAACCTTTAGGCAATGGTGTATAACCTTTAGGGAATGGTGTATAACCTATAGAACTGGTGTATAACCTTTAGGGAATGGTGTATAACCTTTAGGGAATGGTGTATAACCTTTAGGGAATGGTGTATAACCTTTAGGGAATGGTGCATAACCTTTAGGGAATGGTGTATAACCTATAGAACTGGTGTATAACCTTTAGGGAATGGTGTATAACCTATAGAACTGGTGTATAACCTTTAGGGAATGGTGTATAACCTATAGAACTGGTGTATAACCTTTAGGTAATGGTGTATAACCTTTAGGGAATGGCGTATAACCTTTAGGGAATGGTGTATAACCTTTAGGGAATGGTGTATAACCTATAGAACTGGTGTATAACCTTTAGGGAATGGTGTATAACCTATAGAACTGGTGTATAACTTTTAGGGATCGTATATAATCTATGGAACTAGATTTTCTATCTTCTATTTTCATTTTGTATCTGCTGGTCTAATGGTTAACAAAAACAGGACCAAATCAAACAAGCCCAGAACATTATAAATTGTATGCAGTCATATGTGTGTGTGTGTGTGTGTGTGTGTGTGTGTGTGTGTGTGTGTGTGTGTGTGTGATGAGCAGCATGTGAAAATGGTAGAAAACTAAGTGCAGTGTGATGGGTTTAGGGCAATTACCCCTCCATCATTGCTTCATCTCAGCGCCAGCCAATCACTCCGAAACAGGTCTTGGTATTAACGCCAGGGGACCAGGAGATTACTGTGTGTGTGTGTGTGTGTGTGTGTGTGTGTGTGTGTGTGTGTGTAGATAGAGGTGTCAACAAAGCTGTTAATGAATCAGTAGTGAACAGAATATGATTGGTTCTTCTTTAGCCCCTTTCTTCAGCACCTTGCTCCTGGGTTTTTCTGTTTCCTGCTTGAGGAACAATGAAGTAACTGGAGTATACATACAATGAAGAAACGTTGGAAATGGAGGGAAGCTAACTGCAGTGAGACGGGCGCTGACACTAGAGACTCCTTCCATACATGCTAAATAGATATCTCCTTACAGAAAACCAGAAAACTCAATATTTACAGGCTTTTTTTGAAAAGAAATCAAATCGAACCCTTTTGTGGTAAGTGTCTGCTGTACAAACCCCTCAGAACGAGCCGTTAGACCCACAGCACCTTCTGACCAGCTGCCACCTTTAAACAGCGCTGTGGCCTTATAAGAGTTAAATCATGTCTCTCTGCATCAGAGGTAAAATAGCAGAAATATTTGATGCAACCGGCATAATTTAAGCAACGGGTACTTTTAACTGTCTGAAATGATTAAAGCTATTGAACCGCAGTTCAATTTAATTAAATTGCTTTTGTGATCCAATTTTTTTGGTGTGTTTCGGAGATGATCCGCACATTAAACAGCGAGGCTGACTGATGAAATATAATCCCGACTATAGCCGGTTGTGTGTGAGAAGGAGAGAGAGAGAGAGAGAGAGATAGCGAGAGTGCAGGAGAATCAGATCTCCGTCTCCTTGTAATAACTCTGATCCTAATGGATATTAGCAAAAGAATAAATTTAACCACAGCTTTGAGTGCTTGTTAATGGCAGACCTGTAATTCAGAAATTCCCAGCCGCATTTATATAGATTTTTATCGCGAGATGACCGCGTCGGTAAATTAACAACACGCCAGATATTATATTATAAAGAAGAAGGGGGGAAAATGCAAAAAAAAAAAAAAGGACTTTCAATACTTTTATTCATCTTTCTTTATTCTCAGTCCCGTCAGTCGCATGGCCTGTTTTCTTCTTGGCGCAGATTGAGAAGAATCGGCTACTCAGATTTATGTAGGACACACACACACACACACACACACACACACGGCAGTTTCTCTTTAACTGCACAACATGACCTTTAACATATACCCTTCTCTCCCAAACTCATTAACCGCCCCCTCCTGTTTCTACAAGAGAAAGAGGAGGATTGTTTTGTAGATGAGAATGAAAAAGAGAAGGACCGAGTGGGATTTTGGCCTTAGGTGTTATTCATTATTCATTACGGACACCATCTGCTTATACTCGAATTTACTCCGTCTCTTTTTAACACCCTTACCTATCTTCATTCCTCCTTCCTTCCATCGTCATTACGGTTTTCATTCCTTCCCTTCCCTTCGCGTTATTTTCTCCTTCTCCGACCATCCCCTAATTCTTTCTTTCCTCCCTTCCCATCCTTTACGTCCTTCCCCGTCTTCGTTTTACTCCGACTCGTCCCGTTCCTTCCCATCGCTTAACCTGTCATTCCCTTCCTTTACGTATTTTTCCCAACGTTCTTCAACTTTCCTTTCCCTTCTCCGTCTCTCCTCCCGTCGCTCCTCCCTTCTTTCCTTCACTCCTTTTCCCTGTAAGTGAAATTTGGCCTGCTGCACTCGTTCTTAATTAGCAGGGCCTTTGTGCAATTATGTTGTTTTTTTGTGTTGTTGGCATTATTAACAGTGTTCTGCTTGATTTGATTTGGCTCGTGTGTGTGTGTGTGTGTGTCCCCTTGACGACGGGCCCAGGCGGTTGACGTTGCCCTTTGAAGGCTCCCTTCCAACGGATGCTTCCCGTTTTTGTTTTTCATTCGTTCTAAAGGCGAGTTCGGTGCGCTTGATAAACAGAGACCCTCCGTAACCGCAATTAGGCAGCCTATCAAGCGTGGCGGATTAGACGACGACAGAGTTAGACTCGCCAAAAGCCGGGAAACAGTCGAGCACACCGCTCAGAGGAGAAGCCAATCGAGGAAATTAAATACCGTTCTAAACGGTCCTCTTTTCTAACCGTGTTACCGAGACGGATTCCGAGTCCGACGCGTAAATCCACGAACGTTTTAAACGAACGCAGCCGTTATAGATCAAAAGGAGAATAGGAGATTTGATCGACGAGGTCGACTGGTGAGAGAGACCTCCAGCTTTCTTTGTGCTAAGCGGGAGAGCTGTGATGATCCGTTCTTTTCTTCTTCTGTAGTCATTCCCAGGCTCTCTGCGATGGCCCGAGGTGGAGTTTTCACAGCTACACACGCTCCACATTATCTCCTTGTCATGATTGACGCTCGTGTATTCCTACAATGAAGCTGTAGAGCGACCGAGGTCCATCTAGTGCTGTGGCGACGACTTACTCAGTATTCAGTCTGACCGTCATTCCGACCTCGCCGTTTCTCCAGCTCTCTGCCTCATGATCATTCTGTCCACATGTTTCACGGCGTGAAGGTCTTTCAGGGATGTGACGTGTCTACAGGCGGCTTTTTAGACCAAATTTGGAAACACGTACACTTTGCGGCGAAGTGATATGTGTCCATCTCTCCCTCACTCAGGAACCACGCGCTCCTGTTTCATAACGAGGATTGTCCAGAGGATGAATTTCCTTCCCTTCCCTTTCCTTCCTTCTCTACCCTTTGTCCTTTTTTCGGTATCTTCTCGTCCTTTCCTGTTTCATTCCTTCCTTCCTTCCTTCCCTCCGTCCTCGTCTTTACCGTCCTTACCAGATTCCGTTCTCCCTGTTTTCTGGCTTTTCTTCCATCATTCCTTCTCCTAACATCCCTGTCCTATCTCTTTCCTTCATTCATCCTGTACGTTAGCGCGTTCTTTCCTTCCTACTTCACCGACCTTCCATCTTTTCCTTCTCTTTCTCCGTCGACATCCCTCTTCCCATTCTTTCCTTTGTACCTCCCTTTCTCTGTTTTCATCTTTAATGTGAACTTTCCTTCCTCTTGTGTTTTCATTCCTCACCGTTCTCCTTATCCCACTCTTACCGTTTTCCGTCCATCCTTCCATTCTTCCCTCTTCTTTTCATCCTCCTTCCACCCTAGTCCTTCTTTCACCTTTCCCTTTTCTCTCTCTTCTTCCCTTCCTACCTTTTTATTCCTCCGTACATTCCTTACCATTTTTCGTTTTATTCCTACCTGTTCGCTCTGTTACTCCATCTCTCTCCTCTCCTCTCCTCTCTTTTCTCCTCTCCTCTCTTTCTCCAGCTCTCTGCCTCATGATCATTCTTTCCACATGTTTGACTGCATGAAGGTCTTTCAGGGATACGAGGTCTCTGGAGGCTGCTTTTGAGTCGACATGTGGAACACGTACTTTGTGGCTTTGTAAAAATTCCCATAAAGACTAGGTGACTAATAACGGCGATAGAATCTCAACATCCCACTTTAGTTCCATTGTGCGCAGGCAAGAGCTCCGTCTGTAAAAACCAGAAAGAAAGAAAGAAAGAAAAATGTAAAAATGCATCAGTATGTACGAGTGCAGCGCTTTATAATAGCTGTTCAAATGGTGCTTTCACTTTTTTATTCTTTTTTTAATATATAATCTGACACTTGCAAAATCATAAAAAAAAAAAAATAATAATCAAATAAAATTTACAATGAAAAGTCACTTGAAAAGTTTTGGAGGTCTCGGTTAAGGTTAAAATAAGAGTTCGTATTTCTACTATTATCGTCTACGTCGTTTGTATAAAATCGGTGGAAACGAATATAATTGGGATTCGTTATCGCTGTCAATCAACACGTCTCGTCTTGCCTGTAGCGTTGATGTAGCCGTCAGCGTGATTCGCCGTATTTCCACCGACTTTTTCCCCCAATCAGATTTCAAAAGAACTCAAGCAGCCAGAGTAAATGCTGGATTTCTTTCCTTCGTATATATTTCCGTGTCGCTCGCCGCCGTGTCGTTTTCGCAGGAACGAAAGGGCGCGTGTAGTCACAAGGTACATGTGTGTGTGAACACGACTGTTATTTATTCACTGAAGGAACCCCGAACCAGCTGTTCCTACAGTTACTGCTTTTGTGTGTTCGCATCCACAATCATTTCTACCAAACGTAGTCGGTTCTATTTCCCCGGAAACGATTCGTTTTGCCGAAATGACCCCGGGATCAGGGCTAGGATAAAGGATTTAGTGAAGATGAATTAACGAATGAACGTAGTGAAAGTCCAACCCCCTGCTAGCATGAGAGTGATGTTTCTAGCAGTCCTTTCGCACACCTCTTTTACAAAGTCAGTAATTGGCGTTATGCTCACTGAATCACAACGAGTGGGGTCATTACAGTAAGCTCCGCCTCTTGTTTTCCTCTCACTGAATCACAACGAGTGGGGTCATTAGAGTAAGCTCCGCCTCTTGTATTGGTCTCACTGAATCACAACGAGTGGGGTCATTACAGTAAGCTCCGCCTCTTGTTTTCCTCTCACTGAATCACAACGAGTGGGGTCATTAGAGGAAGCTCCGCCTCTTGTATTGGTCTCACTGAATCCTGCACGAGTGGGGTCATTACAGTAAGCTCCGCCTCTTGTTTTCCTCTCACTGAATCACAACGAGTGGGGTCATTAGAGTAAGCTCCGCCTCTTGTATTGGTCTCACTGAATCACAACGAGTGGGGTCATTAGAGTAAGCTCCGCCTCTTGTATTGGTCTCACTGAATCACAACGAGTGGGGTCATTAGAGTAAGCTCCGCCTCTTGTATTGGTCTCACTGAATCACAACGAGTGGGGTCATTACAGTAAGCTCCGCCTCTTGTATTGGTCTCACTGAATCACAACGAGTGGGGTCATTAGAGTAAGCTCCGCCTCTTGTATTGGTCTCACTGAATCACAATGAGTGGGGTCATTAGAGTAAGCTCCGCCTCTTGTATTGGTCTCACTGAATCACAATGAGTGGGGTCATTAGAGTAAGCTCCGCCTCTTGTATTGGTCTCACTGAATCACAACGAGTGGGGTCATTAGAGTAAGCTCCGCCTCTTGTATTGGTCTCACTGAATCACAACGAGGGGGGTCATTACAGTAAGCTCCGCCTCTTGTTTTCCTCTCACTGAATCACAAGCAGGTGGGGTCATTAGAGTAAGCTCCGCCTCTTGTATTGGTCTCACTGAATCATAACAGGTGGGGTCATTAGAGTAAGCTCCGCCTCTTGTATTGGTCTCACTGAATCTACAATGAGTGGGGTCATTAGAGTAAGCCACGCCTCTTGTATTGTCTCACTGAATCAAACGAGTGGGGTCATTAGAGTAAGCTCCGCCTCTTGTATTGGTCTCACTGAATCACAACGAGTGGGGTCATTAGAGTAAGCTCCGCCTCTTGTATTGGTCTCACTGAATCACAACGAGTGGGGTCATTAGAGTAAGCTCCGCCTCTTGTTTTCCTCTCACTGAATCACAACGAGTGGGGTCATTAGAGTAAGCTCCGCCTCTTGTATTGGTCTCACTGAATCACAACGAGTGGGGTCATTAGAGTAAGCTCCGCCTCTTGTATTGGTCTCACTGAATCACAACGAGGGGGGTCATTAGAGTAAGCTCCGCCTCTTGTATTGGTCTCACTGAATCACAACGAGTGGGGTCATTAGAGTAAGCTCCGCCTCTTGTATTGGTCTCACTGAATACTGCGAGTGGGGTCATTAGAGTAAGCCACGCCTCTTGTTTTCCTCTCACTGAATCAAAACGCAAGTGGGGTCATTAGAGTAAGCTCCGCCTCTTGTATTGGTCTCACTGAATCACAACGAGTGGGGTCATTAGAGTAAGCTCCGCCTCTTGTATTGGTCTCACTGAATCACAACGAGTGGGGTCATTAGAGTAAGCTCCGCCTCTTGTATTGGTCTCACTGAATCACAACGAGTGGGGTCATTAGAGTAAGCTCCGCCTCTTGTTTTGCCCGCTATAAGCCCTTTGTACGTATTTATTACTTTGTTATAGTTCATTTTTAATGCGCAAACTATAAACGACAGTGCATCGTTCTTCTTTATCTACGTGTACGAGCCTGCCTCTACAGATGATGCGTTTAGTCGTGTTGATCAGCTCTGACTCTGAAACGTTTAAGTTGCACTTGGCTAAAAGAACAAACATTATTAATGAAGCAAAAAAGGTGATGCATGTTAACATGCCAGAGATGAATTCGTATATCGATGCGTGATTATAGCATTACATAAAAATGTGTACGAGAGTGTACACAGTCGATAATTGGGTTAATTGAGTTATGTTCAGCCCGGAGGCAAATACACTCTGTGTGTATTCATGCAAAAATACACGTTCGCAAAGCATATACTCATGCACGTATAAAGCTAAATACTCATGCACGTCAACCCAGGGCGTATGGTCTTCACTGATCCGGATCGATCGTTCTTCTCGCCTCCCATTGATCGTCAGGTCTCGGGGTTTGTTTTTTTTCGAGTGCTGGAGGGGAATGTTTGTAAAGGCGTGAATTTGTCTATGCGTGTTTATTCTGCAGATCCGTCTGCCGTCGCCGTCAGGATCATGCCGAGTTCTCTCGACGGGCTTTTACGGCTCCCGGTTTGTTTCCTCCGACGTTTGATGCTCTAACAATGAAGAGTCCAAGCGGAGGCGGAGAAAAAAAAAAGAGCTCGATTTCATGAAGTATCGTAACTAGCGTAGCCGTCGCTCTCCGAACGTCTCTAATAAATAACGTCACGCTTCGTTTCACGCTCCGGCCACGGCCGACTGGTGGTTCTTCTCGCCCTGGCTTCACGTCAATTGAACAAATTAGTGCTTTTATTACTCGGTTATCTTCACAGCATGTCACGTTTCGGTTTATTTTATTTCACCTGTAATTAAAGCTTCAAGCAGAACAAATTGATCAGAAGGTTTTTTTTTTCATTATTATTGTGAGCGTTGGTTAGGAGAACAGACCTAAACAAATCGAATCGTGAAGAACAAGGAGCTAGCGAAAACAAGACAAAGGGACAAAGTTCTGGAACAAGTTTAAACTTTCTGCAGAGCGTTAATTAAAAAAAAAAAAAAAAACCGAAAGAATACAGCGCAGCTGCGACGCCGTGTCGATGAGACCATCCACCAAAGGAGCGCATTGGTCAGAGGAGGAGTCCAAGGTTAACGCGGAACACTATGCCGCCACCACCATGCTTCACAGTGAGGATGGTGTTCTCAGGTTGTTGTGTTTTTGCCCAATGTACTACTTTGTTCCAAGGCCAAAATGTAACGTTTTGGTCTTATCAGACCAAAGAACTTCCTTTCATATGTGTACCGAGTCTCTAACTTGTCCAAACAGAATTTCAAACGGTTCTCAACTCTTTCATCAAGTACCCGGTTTGTGGAGTGCTGTAGATTTCTCCAGTTCCTTCAGAATTACTCTTAGGCTCTGACTAATCCCTTCCTTTACCTGGTCACGTTTTGGTAGGTGGTCTCCTCAAGGCAGAGACACACTTGTTCCATATTCTTTCCATTTTACTAAGGGTTTTAATGTGATTCTGCGAGATGGTCAAAGTGTTGTTTTTTTTTTATAACCAAACGCTGATTGAAAAATTTCCAGAACGTTGTTTTCATAGCTCCTTGGTCTTCATGATGATGCTTAAACACTGGGTTCTTCCAGGAACCCAACGCATCATGTGTTGCACCAGAACTAGTAAATGGGTTTCACAGAAATTTTTTTAATCTTGTTTGCAAACCATATTGAACTACCCCACTTCAAGGGGGGTGAATACTTGTGCAGCACTCTGTACACCTGTGTAAATGTAATGTCGGAGAGACTGATACGTTCCTCAGAGGTAGTGACTCCGTGACACAAAACGTGTTATAGTGGCTTTTCCTTCCACTGTAATGGGATCTGAGCTGCTGGAGATAATCTCCAGGGTAAACATTCATATTAATCCCTCTACATTCTGAACACTGGTGTGGGTGTGAATGTGTGTGTGTGTGTGTGGTGTGTGTGTGTGTGTGGATAGATGTGGGTGGAGAAGAGATCTCACGTGTCCGGGGATAGCAGTCACTAACTTTTCATAAATGGCGTAAATGTTTTGCCGGGCGAGGTGAATGTAATCAGACGGTGTGCAGACGGAGACGTCTGGCACCTCGCGGCCCTCGTCTCTCTTCCTCAGGAGTCATCCTGACACACGGGACGGCCGTGGCGTGAAGAAATTCAAGCATCAAAAGAAACGAATGAGAAATCGGGGAAAAACAACGTTCTACTTCCAGAAAATGCGTATAATAGACGTTAATGTATATGTAATGTACTGTTTATGGTTTCAGATGAATTCCGTTTATTTAATCATTGATGTATTTAATAAATAGATGCATACCGAAAAGAAGGAAAGAAAAGAATTGTCTTTTTCACTTCTTCTTCACTTCTTCTGTGTGCTCGTCTGTGTGTCCTGTGGATTAAAAAAAAAAATAATAAACCCCCCCCCCAAACTCTCAACGCGAGTTATTAAATAAAGCCGACTGACCGTGACCTTATACTTTCTGACGTTCTTCTTCTTCTTTCTTTCTCTTTTTTTCTCTTTTTTATATCCTACACTCCTCGCCTGTCGCCTCCTCTCTCAACACAGGTAAGTCTGTTTTACTCACCTACTGAGAGTGTGTGTGTGCTGTAGTGAGAGACAGAGTGTTGCGTAATGTGTGTGTGTGTGTGTGTGTGTGTGTGTGTGTGTGTGTGTGCTGTAGTGAGTGCAGGAGTAAAAGAGAGATAGTGTTGTGTAGTGAGTTTTTACTGTAGTGTGTGTGTCGTGCTCTAGTGAGAGGGTGTGTGTGTGTGTGCTGCTGTAATGAGTGTGCGTGTGTGTGTGTTTCTGTGCTGAGTGTGTGTGTGTGTGTGTGTGTACATGTGTATGACGCATGTATATGCTCGGCGTCCGGCTCTGCAGCGGCAGCTCATTAGCAGCACACGGGGTCAGTGGGTGTGGTTTTGGCTGCGAGTTTTTCTGCACACAGTTGAATATTTTATTAGAAACTGGTTTGTAAATATTCAGTACGAGAGTGAAAATGAAGCAACTGCACATTTATTCATCCATCCATCCATCCATCCATCTTCTACCGCTTATCGCAGGGCACACTCACATACACACTCACACACCCATTCATACACTACGGACACTTTAGACACGCCCATCAGCCTATTACCATGTACTTAGGATCGCCGACTAAAAATATAACATCAAAACATTTTTTTTTAATTATTTATTTATTGATTGATTTATTTTTACTTCAGCTACTACCAGTTAAACCATCAGCTAAATTAATAAGAGGTGCCTGAATCAAACAGAAGTCACACACACACACACACACACACACACACACTTTCTGCAAAGATGTACATGAAAGCCTGTTTTATTTTTCAGTGTGTATTTGTTGTGAGAGAGTCTGATGGGGGGAGAGAAAGCGAAAGAGAGAGAGAGCGAGAGAGAGAGAGAGAAAACTTGTGTATTCAATGGGTTTGTGATCACCAGCAGCTGTTGTCGTATCCCGGCGTAATCACCATGCATTATGCCGCTTCGCTCTGAAGAACGTACTGGTTTCAGTTCTTTGATGATGTGTGTGTGTGGAGAAAATTACACTGATATCTGAGCAAGGTTCTGAGAGACCAGAATGGTTCAAACACACACACACACACACACACACACACACACACACAAGAAAGCAGTTTAGTCTGAGATGCGTCAACCCCCGAGCTGACCCCCGAGTCTTTTCTTTCCGAAGAGAGATTGAGGAGAAGTTGTTTATTTTCGGGTGGAGGCTGTGGGGAAGAGATCTGTTTGTGTACTGCTTGTGTACGTTTACGTCTCTGTGCGTGTCGGAAAGCAGTGTGTCTCCGCGTCATCGTGAGAACGCCGATTACTGAAATCGACCCGGGCGTTGTTGTCGTAGTAATTGTTCTGTTCCAGTCCAGTAGGTGGCGATGTGCACGTTCATCGATCGAACTTTTACGGAAAAATGATTTATAAGGTTTTCACCGATTGTCTTCTACTCTCGAGCACATGTCGATAAACGCCGATCGCCGAAGCTCGTTCATGGCATTTCCTTTTAGCCACGCCCACAAACGAGCTGACTAAACGGCGAAAGAGCGCCTCCAACGCGCATAGTGTGCGGTCTTCCAGTAATGCAGCTCGGCCACTGCAGCACATCGACTAGCACAGACACACTCGTCCTTTTAAAGGGCGCCGTTACTTTTGTCTTCAGCAAACGGCAAGTCTTGGATTAAGGATTCGATTCGGACTCGCTTTCTTTCATTTCTATGATATAAAACGAACGAGTTTCCCGAAATGAAGTGAAATAAACCAGCGATTTAAACGCCGCCGTGTAACAGCTAAAGGAAATCGCAGTGACTCGTCAACAATAGTACGATCTAAAGACCGACACGTGACGTTCACGTTAGCGCATCTGCTTTTATTCCTTCTGGAATAATAAAACAAAGTGGGTTTCAGTGATTTCTTTATTATTTATTTATTTTACTTTTCTTACTTTCTTATTTTCGGCCTCTTTCCTCATTCATTCATTCCAAAAAAGGAGGTAACTATACGGTCGGATAAATAAAGTCAAAGTGAAAAGGTCTGTGTGAGGACGAGCAGCTGAGGAAGAGTGACGGAGGACAGATGATGGAGTATCGATCCGCTCCGTCGCTGCGGCTCGCTCTCCAGACACGCTGCGCTGGAATTCATTCAGCTCAGCATCCTGAATTCGTTCGATGTAAACTCTCCTTCGTTCTTCCTCTTCTAATCTCTTAGCTTCATATCTCGCTCCGTCACCTCAGCAGGTTTTCGAGGAATAGATCGCAGGTTTCATCCTGGTTTCGATTTCATGTGCATTTACGGTGGTGCTTGGAAGTTTGTGAACCCTTTAGAACTTTTCTATAGACCCGCGTTAATGTGACCCGAAACATCATCGGATTTTCACACGAGTCCTGGAAGTAGACGAAGAGAACCCAGTTAGACACAAATCTTATACCTGAGGAAAATGATCCGATATTACACATCTGCGTGTGGCAAAAGTCTCGGATTAGCAGTTGATTTGAAGGTGAAATTAGAGTCAGGTGTGAGTGAGCGAGCGTCCTGTTTTATTTAAAGAACCAGGATCTATCAGAGTCTGGTCATCAGGCGGGACAAGGTCACAAATCCATCTGTAAAGTGTTTGGACTCCACTGACCTACAGTCAGAGAGATTGTGTGCAAATGGAGGAAGTTCAAGACCTTTGTTCTCCTCCCCGGGAGTGGAGACCAACAAAGATCACTCCAAGACGTGTAATAGTCCACGAGGTAACAAAGGAACCCAAGGTAACTAAGCAACTAGAGGCCTCTCTCACATTGGCTAATGTTCATGAGTCCACCATCAGGAGAACACTGAACAACAATGGTGTATATGGGAGCGTTGCTAAGAGAAAGCCACAGCTCTCCAAAAAGAACATTGCTGCATCTGGGTCAAGACGACTCGTCATCATTGATGGAACAATGAATTCTGAACGATACCAGCGAATTCTAAAGGAAAATGTCAGGACATCTGTCCATGAACTGGATTTCAAGAGAAAGCTGGTCACGGAGCAAGACAACGACCCCGAGCACACGAGTCGTTCTACCAAAGAATGATTAAAGAAGAATAAAGCGAATGTTCTGGAATGGACGAGTCCTGACCTTAATCCAGTAGAGATGTTGTGGAAGAACCTGAAGCAAGCAGTTCTTGTGAGGAAACCCACCAACATCCCAGAGTTAAAGCTGTTCTGTACCGAGGAACGGGATAAAACTCCTCCGAGCCGCTGTGCAGGATCGATCAACACTTACCCCGAACGTTTATCTGCAGTTATTCCTGCACAAGGGCCTCACACACACCAGATACACACTGACAGCAAAGGTGCACATACTTTTACCCCTCACAGATACGTAATAGTGGATCGTTTCCCTCAATAAATAAACGACCGAGTATAATATTTGTGTTTTATTCGTTTCATCGGGTAGAAATGTAGAACATTCTGAAGGGTTCACAAACTTTCGAGCACCACTGTAAATTTCTGAATTTGCAGAAAGGTGAATATTACGGTTTGTTTTTAGTTACATCGGGAAAAAGATAAAAGTGTAAACAACGTTTAGCAGTTTGTTTTCGTCAGGATCACTGCTAGTGTTTACTCTCTTCTGTTCTGTTCTGTTCTTTCCATTGATTGTTAGTTGTGCTTTCCTGGTTCTTCCTTCCTTTCTTTCTTTTACATTTTCTTCGCAGGATAGCCAATCACTTTTTTTTTTTTTTGCCATTTTTAAATTTAAACCTCTTCACCGCTTCACCTCTACAGGTCCACCCATTTCGACTGAAACCAACAGACAAACAAACAACTACACGACAGCGTAAATATGCTAATTCTGTGAAATATTCTGAAAATACTTCTAAAAGACGCGTCAGGAGAATGAGAAATGAAAACGAAAACTCAAGGAAAGGGAATGAGATGTGCGAACCGGGCTACGGTACCTGCTTTTGGTTTGCTTAGTGGAGAAATAATCCCCCTTTGTAAACTCTGACTCCGCCCTTCCGCATGATCCATGACTTAACCCACAGTTTAACATAAAAGCCGTGTAGGTGTGTAAACACTCGTATCGTTCATCATGCATCGCACGCTACTGATATATATATACGCGTTGATATATATTCTCCCTCCATAATCCATATTAGCTGTGAATGTCATTCCAACGAGTTTCTCTCGGAACGAGTCGTCGTGTGATTTGCAGCGTGGTTTATAATCCGCCCACGACCTTCCCGCCCGCCGTGGTTTTCCGTCGCTCCGTGATAGAAACCAAAATGTGTGTGTTGTTCTATGTAAATGAACATCGGTGACTTTGCCATGCAAACTAGCGCTCATAGCTCATCTCGGAGATCTCTGAAACATCGCAGCTGTGCAGCTGAACGCTTTCCTGGCAGCACGGCTGCGCGTGCGGAGGGACGTGCTCGTGACTCACGGCCCTGACGCAAACCCCGATGAATGTTGTGACGAGAGTGGCAAGAAGGATGAGACTCGGGTCAGACGCTGGCTAAACCGATCAGACTGGGACAGACGGAGAATCGGGAGGACGAGGAGAGAAACGGAGATGAAAATAAAGAGATCATCCACAATGTTCACTCAGACGCCCAAGTCAAGAGCGCTAACTTGTGTGTCGCGGTTTATTCACAAGGGAAAATGGCACAAATCACGCCTCGGGTGTCTCGGGTGGAAGAAATGTTCATTAAATTATGTTTAATCTACTACTACTAATAATCATAATTTATTGATTTAGATTTTGTTCCGTAAAATACAGCTCAAAACTGTAAAAATAAAATAAAATAGCAAATAAAAAAAAAACAGCATCGGAGAAAAAGCAACAAATAAAGAAAATCAAAAAGAAATCATTCTAAAAAAAAAAATAAACTCTAAGAAAATATACATCTTCTAAATTAGCTCAAACTTTTTCAAAATTCTATTTTCGTTCATTTTTTTAAAATCAGAATTTGCTCAAAAAATTCTAAAAAAAAAAAAAAAAATCATTTTTAAATCAGAAATAAAAAATACTATATTAAGACTGAAAACCGAGTAAAACTGAAACTCGAGTAATGTGCATGAGACAAAAATCTGTTCCAAATCTAATATGTGCACAAGTGTGTGTGTGTGTGTGTGTGTGTGTGTGTGTGTACTCATAATGTAAATGTAAATACAAAATGCTTTTCACAGGAACTTTAAATAACGTTTGCATCGTACACGTGAACGTGAGGGAAATATCGGCTATGTTCCCGTGGTAATACGATGCCATAATATGTTAAAGGCTGCATTGTTATTGTAAACAACTGAGATGATTTGGAAAAGGGATTTATGCGAATGTAATACCTTCCCTCCCATCGTACCAGTCCATACACCCCTGTCTCTGCTGCTGAACTAGCTACGGGTGATCAGTGACTCGATCCACGTTGACTCCAACCTCTGTTTTACACTGTTAAATACAAACGCATCATTTTGCAGATTTAAATGAACCCGTTTGTATTGACTCCACCCACTGATTCGTACAGATCAATCGATTGCTTCGATACGCTCTCTTTTTTTCCCTCACATTTAGTTAGAATCCCTTGAATTGTATATTAAAATGAATCTATCTTCATCACGCTTTCAGATAGAAATCCCAGAATTCGCGTCTTCGGATTAATTCGTTTCTACTAAACCTGCTTTGTGTTACACGTTTAAGTAGAAGATCAGTGAATCTCATGAACACATCAATCATTCTCGCCCACCATTTTGCACGTGTCCACACAATTAGAAATCCTTCCCCCACATTTCATATTCAAAACAATTTATTTGCATTGACTCCACCCCCTTTTTTGTTTCCTTTTTTTTGGGCACTTTTTGTTAGGCGTGCCATATACAAATGAATCTACTTGCC
>CM022778.1:1976678-2009178 GCA_012411365.1 Ameiurus melas | reverse complement strand
CTCACACATGCAAAAGAACAGTCTAGGACATGAAGTTCTCGATCCACACTCAAATAATCCGGTATAAAGACAGCTGCTCACACATTCGGACCCCTTTAGCTCGAGCCCCTTCTCCGTGGCAGTAGGGGACCGTAGACTAGACTTTCGCTTCAGAGCTCTCTTGTTTACGTCCACTGATCCTCCTGTGTGTTCCGAATGCCAGATTTGACTCTGCAGCTGAGCATCGAGCACACGCGCACACACTCACACACACACACAGTCTCACACATCGAAAGGTAAGAAACGTCAAGGGCTTGCTCTCGCTACTGCTGGTGCTGTGACACTAGAGAGCAGTCTACACCTTCTTTCACAAAACCACATTCTTTCTGCCAGTGCCACTTGATGCACATCAACGTCTGCCAATATTCACTCAACAAACACCTCCAAGGAAAGAAGGAAAGAATGGACTGTTTTTTTTAATATATATATCTATATATCTATAGAGTGGTATTTCAAAGATTCACAGTAGATCTGCCGGTTATCCATCTCTTCATTCCTAAGTGAATATTAAGGCTTAGTTTCGTCTCGCTCTGATTTCACCACTGTCGAGCACAAGAAAGCAATAGGCATAGGTTTGAGCTTTTAAAACACACTCATTCTGGGGTTCATTTTTTTTCCCCCCAACAGCAAACCGCATCATGACTTGATCATGTAATCAGACGATGCACCGTCTGATCTGAATAGGTTATGTGTCCCTTTTTTGTTTCCTGCTTAATGTGTAAGGAGAGGGACATGGGAGTAGATCATTGAAAAAAAAAGCAACCACAACAGTAACATCAAATCTGCACAGTGATTATCCCTCACATATGGTGAGAAGCAGATTGAGAGAGAGAGAGAGAGAGAGAGAGAGAGAGAGGGAGAGTAAACGAGGGGGTAAGTCTGAATTCTGGATTTCAGACCGAGGCTTTACATTTCCGAACGATGTGACTAGATCGCCTGTTTAACTACAGCATCGTCCAGTCCTCCACACCTACCCTTAGACTTATTTCCAGACCTGACTACCGCGAATTGCTTCTTTTTTTTTATTATTATTATTATTATTGAAACATTTTGATTCTTTTTCCATAGTTTACAAAAGAAATAAGATAAGCTTCTTGTATTTTTATTTCCCACTCTTGCATTTCTGCATTTGAACATATTTTACACAGACTTGTCTCATTTCAATGTTTTAACCCATTTAGATTGTTGATACCACAATGAAAAAAAACAGCATGTCTTCATCAATGTCCTCATTAGCTTTAAATCTTCTGTAGTTGAAAGACATATTAAAGCTCAAATATCCACGCTTCACAACTTGACCTTGATTAGTCCCTGTATTCCTCAAAAGGTTCTCACTCCTGCTTGTAAACCAGTCCCAAAACCAGGTCCATCAAAACCCACTGCTGCTTTTGATATTAGCAGTAAATCCTTGGCCTTGTCCCATTTATTTATTTATTTTCCCCCAAATGTGCCATCAAGCCTCCTTGAGAAAGCAGCACAGTGTGATGCAGTGTAAAAGCATGTCCCATGTACATTGATCCAAGAAAATTTGTGATTGCAAGATATCCAGTAGCCAGAATGTCACACCTCACACTCCCGAGATGCCTGTTGCTGGCAAGTACAGGATCCATATTCGTTGATGATGACGAGGGCCCCTTCGATATGGTTGGGCTTGTAGTCAACATAGTATTCGGGAGTGGACATGGTGGCCATCTGCTGCATGGTCTGCTTTTGTTTCTGCTTGCGTCGCTGGTTGCTGAAGCACTGTCTCATCTGCCGCACCCCAGCTGGGAAACACTTCCAAGACACGTAGAGCATGAGCACTATAATCAGGAATGAGAAGATGAGTGCCATGGTGCCGGTCACTACCTTGTGGATCTGCATGGTGCTCTCCAGGTCATCGGTGGCTGCAGTCACTGTGAAGGAATTGGTCACCACCTCACCACCCTCCATGTCTTGCAAATCGTATGGTGTCCTGGTTGCACCTTTAAAAATGGAGCCTCTGGCCAGGTCTCTAGTGACTGTGAAGGTCTGTGTGGTGGCCTCGATGCCATCCTCGCATAGCTGGAAGGCATAAACGGCATCCAGGATGTCCTCGCCTTGGGCCATGTCCGGGCTGGCGCACTGCAAGGCACTGTCACGTTGACCCTGGAAACTGCTCAGCCAGGCGGCCAGGGCGCAGACATTGCGGCCGCATTCCCATGCGTTCCCCGACAAAGTGATACTGCCCAGGGACGTCCAGGAGCCCAGAATGCGCTGGTCCACATATGTCAACTTATTAGAGTTCAGCATGAGCTCTTTGAGGTTGGGCATACTCTCGAACACATGCGGCTCGATGTATTCAATCTCATTGTTTGAGAAATCGATCTTTTCCAGGAAGTGCCAGGTCCAGTCTAGGGTGCTGACCACAATGGTGGCCTTGTTATTTCGCATGTAGAGTGTGCGCAGCGAGATGAGGCGGGGAAAGTGGGCCAGGTTGATTTTTACTAGCTCGTTGTGCTCCAGATGCAGCTCAGTCAGCTTAAAAAGACCAGCGAATGAGTTTCGGGCCAGGCTCTGTAGCTGGTTGTAGCCCAAATCCAGAAACTGCATGCTCCTGCAGTCCTGGAAGATTCGTACGGGCACAAATTTCAGGGCGTTGTACCTTAAATGCAAATTAGTAAGCTTCCTAAGCCCATGGAAAAGGTCTGGCTCCAGGGACTGCAGTCTGTTGTATGATAAATCCAAGATGCGCAGATTGGGTAGGGGTCTGAAGGTTCCATTAGACAGGTTCTCTATCCGATTGGTGCTCAGGTCCAATTCTTTAATCCTCCGCAGCCTCTCGAAGGCGCTCTCCTCCACATATTCGATGTTGTTATGATCCAGGTATAGCCAGGTGAGCTGCGACAGGCCGACAAAGTGCCCCTCACGCAGCTCCGAGATGTTGTTCTCCCGCAGGGACAAGCCGGTGGCGCTGCTCAGGTTGTGGGGAATGTCCGTCAAGTTGAGCCCCTCACAATAGAGGAGCTTGCTGTCGCAGCGGCACAGCCTTGGACAGCTCCCCCCCACCAGGGGAACCATTTTCAAAAGGATGCCCAGAGAGCACAGTAACAACCCAGGGGGCTTTCTTAGCGTCCACTTTAAATACAGACCAATTAGAAGGAAATCCATTAGCATGAATATCCTGCAGTGTCGTGAAGAAGAAGTTCATTGAATCTTTTAGATTTGTCTCATTTTGAGCAACATTATTATCGTTTTTTGTTGTTGTTGTCGTTGTTTTGTTCTCGGTTAGATTATGTGGTTTGGCTGATGGTGATTTATTACTCAGAGTGAGAGAAAATCTGGCCAAATAGAAAAGAAAAGAGTCAATATGGGGAAACGGCAAGTCACTTCAATCATGTTAGATTGGGAAGCGAAAGGAGATACAGCCGAGGGGGGAAAAGCATTCTTCCTAAATCACATAAAACAGGATTCCTACTCACCCCTTTTCCAGAGGCTGACAACCTCTATTCAGCTGCTCCCTTTGTGCCTGCAATAATTAGGTGCGAATATAAAAAAGATCCCAGTGTGGTACAAATGCAGCCTCCCCCCTCCTTTTCAGCAGCTACCAGAATCTGGCAGACTTACAATGTCTTAGTTCTCCTCGCGTGAAAGAGCCAGAAAGAGGAGGAATCCGAGTGGCATTCAGTGCACTCGCAGGAAATGCAAGCTGCCCAGACTGCATGCATGAGCACAGTCCTCCCTCTCCTGCTTCTCTGCAGTGACTGCTGTGCTGATTAGAGCGAGATGAGAGGATGGGAAGAGAGAAGAAGAAGAAAGAAAAAAAAACCAGACACACACATTCACAAAGAGAGGGAAGTCAAAACAGAACTCTTTTTTCCTCCGCTGTATTTTTTTGCGCGACCGACTCTGTCGAAGTGTCGGCGCAAATTAAAGTCCGTTACTTGAAGCTGTCGGCAAGCTGCGTGGCTCGTATCCATTCGGACCGGTCATCACTCTCACGGTGGGCAGCTCCTCAGAAATAAGTGCTCATCTCAGATGAACGCTAGTTGCTCTGACATTTTTCTTTCTCTCTCTCTTTCTTTTGTTTTAATTTTGGTAGTCCAGAGTCCTCTCAGTTCGGTTTCCAGTGTGCCCTCTTTTGAGACTCACTCATTTTGTGTAGGCTGAGCAAAAGGCTGTTGCTGAGCGGAGATGCTGAGGCATAGAGGCTGAAAGGCAGGGCTGGTTTGTGGAGAGAAGAGAGAGAGAGAGGAAAAAGAGAGAAAGAAAGAGAGAGAGAGAGAGAGAGACGAGCTGGAGCCCTTGCAGCAAAGTAGTGCAATGCCAGTGCATGCAGAAACACCTTCTGTTCACTAAGTGTCGTGAGCCACTCACAATTCAGCCGAGCTCTCCCGCTTTCCTCCACAAACTCTCTCTCTCTCTCTCTCTCTCTCTCTCTCTCTCTCTCTCTCTCACCATCACTTGCTCAATCCTCCTCCTCCTGCTCATGCTATTCTGTTCCGCTTGTTTCTTATACATATATATACATGTATATATTATTATTATTTTTTTTTTTACCTCTGCTCTTTCCATCTCTCTTTTCCTTGATTTCTCACCATGTCCGGTACATTTTCATATTCAAAAGGGCTCGGGATTTGGCTAGGGTACTTTAAACGTAACAAACAGTTGAATCCGACACCCCCCACACACACTCCCTTCCCTCCCTCCTTCTTCCCATCACTCCGTCTCTCTGTCTTTCTCCGTCTTCATCTCTCCTCCCACCCGCTTCTCTCTAATGAAGTGAAACAAGCCATATATCTGCCTCTCCTTTTTTGGTTTTATTCAATCCCATTTGCTCAATTTTTTTTTTTTTTGCACTGCCATCTAATGAAATTGCGTTCTGCATACGTTCCCTGCAGCATGGACAGACCGAAATATTCATATATATATAATATATATATATATATATATATATATATATATATATATATATATATATATATATATATATATATATTTTTTTTAAATAATAAAAAAGCATCACGGGTAGTGTTTATTTCTTGCAGTTGTCTCGTGTTCTACACCATGTTCTGAACATTGTGCTTGATGGTTTGAGCTCACATGGCCTGTTTTTCCTTGCTGAGTGTAAGTTTGGTCACTTGGAGGACTCGGGCCAGCCTTGACACAGATGTGGATCATAACGGCTTAGAAAGATGGAAGGATTTTCCAAGCATGCCGTCCGATCACAAGTGCTACCTTTGATGATCATTAGCTCCGAAAACATCCAAACATGTCAGCGGAGTTTAGAGCACTACAGGAGTCTGTCTCCAAGTGCCCTGCCCCTTGGAAACCATTACATTTGCATTTCATAATGTAGGTCTTGCCTTGTTGACCATGACGGTTTGAATCCCCGGTGTCCGGGCAGAATGCAGATATCATCTGTTGCCACTTAAGGCACATTCAATAAATATTCCACTCGGGAACTCGGGCCCTGGTGCTCTTCAGATCCCTGATAGGCCACCGCGGCTTTGTCATTTCATTCTGATTAATTTTCAAGGACAATCAACTGTGAAACTCCCTGTGCATGAAGCGACCATGCGTGTGTTTGGCTGCCTCACTTCTAATGCCTGCCATAATGTTAGCGTCAGCCCCTTTCCCTACTTAGCATGCTGTGAAATACCAGTTAATCAGACCGTCGGAGATGAAGGAGGGATTTTTGGGGGGTGGGGGTGGGATCATTCGACAGTCTCTCATGCTCAACTTTACTGATCTAGCACCGCTATCAGGAAAACAGTGCATTATCTATGTTCCTATCTTAACATTTGTCAGAAATTGTTTTACACTACGTTGTACTTCATTCTTGATTCTGATTGGTCAGAGGGAATTGATTCATTTTCTTTAAATTGCTCTAAAACGTTATCATTACTTTAGTAACATCTCATTCACAGAGACACTCGACATGAAGAGATGAAATTGTTATATTACCGTTTAAGTGATATGTCCAGGGGAGAACAATACAAGTAGTGCTAACGTAAGTTAGGAGTTAGTTAATGTTAGTTAAATGTTCATGGAAGAGGTGGGTGTTTAGTCATTTTTTGAAGATAGTGATGGATTCTGCTGTCCGGGTTGAGGTTGGAAGCTCATTCCACCACTGAGGCACAGTCAGTTCGAAGGTTCTGGAAAGGGACCTTTTGCCTTGCTGAGTAGGCACTATAGCAGGCGTTGGCCATTAACCGACTGCGGTTTGCGTGAGGGAACATAAACCTCAAGAAGAGTTTTGAGGTAGCGGGCCGTGACAGCAAGGCCTTGAATTTTGTTGTCGGCTGCAGGATGCGCAATGGAGGATGGATGTGAAGGTTTCTACAGAGACCAAGGTTTGACAAGGGTCTGAGCTGGTTGAGAGGGTAGTCCATTTTTGAGGTATCCAGGTTTCTGTAAAAACATGGATGTGTGTGGTTAAGCTTAGCTGTATGTTGAGGTCGTGGTTGATTGAGAGGCAGGAGGGGATAACAAGAAGCTCAGTTTTTGCCAGGTTGAACTGATGATGGTGTTCCCTCATGCAGTTTGAGATGTCAGATAGGCAGGCAGAGATGCGTGCTGAGACGGATGGATCATCAGGCTAGAAGGACAAATAAAGCTGAATGTCATCAGCATAGCAGTGATATGAGAAGCCATGAGACTCAATCACAGGCCCCAGAGATGTAGTATATATATAGAAAAGAGCAGAGGACCCAGAACTGATCCCTGGGGGACCCCAGTTGTGAGTTGCTGAGTTTCAGAAATCCCTCCCCTCCACAATACCTTCAAGGATTTGAACTAGTTTGTTACATGGATGTTCTACAACATCAAATGTATACTTTAAAAAAATATCAACTATAAAATAAAACCATTGATGTGTTATTCATTGATAAAGAAATGTATGAATTGGAAAATTGCTGTGGTATAAGAGGAACAAAACACTTTCTGATGGTAACAGTAACTCTGTTGTTGATTTTTTATTTTTTTTTAATGTAATTTTGGAATCGTATTGCACCACACCAAGTTTTATAATGTGTAATCATTATACAACATTCTAGAAAAAAATGGCCAGTGTAAATACATTCCCACAAGCACAGTAATTAGTTTGACCTTATTCATTTATTTATTTATTCAGTTAGTTAGTTTTATTGAATAGTGTCAGTGAATTCTGGCAAACGAATTTGATTTGCTGTTGTATATTATACAAAATAATCTCCGTCTGAAGAATTTTAGATAACATGATTTCAAATCGTGTAACTGTTCTGACTCGAGAGTGTTTCCTCTGACAAGCTGGCATCAGATTCAGCAGTAAATGATTGAAGCAATTATTTCTGAACCTGCAATTAGTGCTGTTTTATAACACTGACTTGGGCTCTGGAAGTGAATCAAGTGACGTGATGAATTTCTTTGAGGGGAAAAAAAATGTCAATATCTTGACCTGCGATTGGCTAATGCGTTCTCACAGCATGCCTGAGGTACTTTCTGTATCTATTTGTGTGTGTGTGTGTGTGTGTGTGTGTGGACAAAAAATACTATGTCTGATCAGGGGAAAAATTACCTAAACTAAATGGTACTAGACGAAGTATTCACTTGCTCGCATTATTAAGAAAGATTTAGTAACATTGGGAATGTAAAACTGTATCACTGCACTAACTCTTAATTCTTTGATTTTTACAATGTGTTTTAAGGTATTTTAATAAGCACAAATTGTTTACTGCGCACAGTGGCTTAGTGGTTAGCACGTTCACCTCACATCTCCAGGGTCCGGGGTTCGATTCCTGCCATGTGTGTGTGGAGTCTGCATGTTCTCCCCCTGCTGCGGGGGTTTCCTCCGGGTACTCCGGTTTCCTCCCCCAGTCCAAAGACATGTATGGTAGTCTGATGGGCGTGTCTAAAGTATCCGTAGTGTATGAATGGGTGTGAGTGTGTATGTGATTGTGCCCTGCGATGGACTGACACCCTGTCCAGGTGTACCCCGCCTTGTGCCCCATGCTCCCTGGGATAGGCTCCAGTTTCCCCCACGACCCATCTTCTACCGCTTACTCCTTTTCAGGGTCACGGGGAACCTGGAGCTTATCCCAGGGAGCATCGGGCACAAGGCGGGGTACACCCTGGACGGGGTGTCAGTCCAGATAAACCAGCATCAGACAATCACAAACTTTATTTTTACTGGTTAGGCGTGCCAGTTTCAGTAGGTTTATACTGCTTAACAGTAGGTTTCTCAAGGGTCCTTTGTATGGTCAATGGTTCTAACATGGTCATGGTGCTGACAAGATATACCTTTTTATTTATTTATTTTTCACTGGGACTCCTTTATTGCTCTAACCTATTGCCATAGATACATTTCGTTTCACACTTTAAATGCTCAGCAGAGTTTTGACAGAGAATGGAAGCAAAGTCAGTAGAGCAGAAAAAAAAAAGAAAGCTACCCTGAGTACTGACCATCTATATGCAATCCATCTCTCTTCTGCCTCTCCCCATCTCTCTTTAGGCATAATTAATGGGTGCACCATCAGCTAATGACTTGGTACCCTGTAATGACTTGACACAGCGTACAGGAGATGGGAGTATCCAGGCCATTAGTTTTACAGACTTTTAAGAGCTTTGGCAGTGGTGATTTTCAACTGGAGCATTCAGCCCTGTTGCTGTGCGATGGCCATGGATAGTGGTCAGGAGAAAACGATGACCTTGAAGTGTTTTTTTTTTTTCTTCTTTAAATATATTTTACTCTCACTGTTGAGGTCATAAAGGGGGATTAGATTCAGTCATTAAATAAGTAGAAGCAACGGACTCTGCGATATCACTGGAGAGATTACACTGCGTCTAATTTGAATGGCTCGCTAATTTCGAAAGAAATTTATTTTAGGCTAAATTAAAGGATTAAAATAAAAAGTTACAATCTCTCATAAAAATGTAATTGAAGGCTATGGTGTAAATCAATTGACTGTGATGAAAGACAGAACAAATTAAACAAACTAGCTTGTATATCATCTCTGTTGTACTATTAATAAAGCCGAATCGATTCCGGGGAACGGTGTGACTCGTAGGAGCTCAAAGATGATACTGGAATAGCGAAAGTTATGCTAGCAGGACATTGCAGAATTATGTGCTAAATGATTAGACCTATATTGTCCACCTCAGGCCTTTTGCTATGCTGAGACAAGTCTTTAAAGAAGCACTTTTATAAACATAATCCATCTTCATTTGCATTACAAACAGGTCTATATGCACATCACTGGCTAGACCGATAAACATAAACTAGACAACGCAGGGGGTGTGAAATTATTCAGATTATTAATTAAGGATTTATTCTGTTTACTCTGGAATATACTCAATCAATACCTTATTATACTCTCTATAATGCTTTCTGCAACATCACGTTTTTAACCATGTCACCCTGCTCGATGTGGTTACTGTGGCTCTGCTGATTAGCTAACATCTCAATCACAGCATATTGCACAGTTAGCAAAACACAGCGTAGCCATCCCATCCGTACCATCACATTCTAACAGACGGCTGATTTAACCGAGTCCTAAAATGGCTGTGATTTTTCCAGAAACGTGATCGTTAATCATTTACAGAAGGATCTCTGCACATGATGCAGTCTTGACTTAGAATATAAGCAGAACAGGAACGGACCAAGTACCGGGCCATAGGGAACTCCTGTAGTGAGAATTCCGTTTCATGCTAGCTCTCAAAATCTCGAATGCTAGCACACTTGAAGTCTGCGACATCTAGTGTATAACAGGGCTGTAACTAGGATCAAGATTTTAATCTATAATCTGTTATCAAGTTATTGATAAATTGTAGACCTTTACCAGTTCTTATTGTAGTCCCTTCTGGAAAAGTAGAACTGAACACTTTATTGCAACCTAATTCCTAATTCCCTTTTTTTTTTTTTCACACATCTTGACGGTGATGACATGTTGATTCAGTTCTCAGCAAGACCATTTCCGATGAATTGTTCTTGGGTAAGGGTGAAGTTGGTGGTTTATCGTTTTGATGTGATTCTCACTAGGAACAAAACAGTGTGAAGCCATTCCCCCATTCCTTTTCATTTGAATTCTGCAATTGATATTAAAGGGACTTGTACAGAGTTCATGTTGTGACTCCATAGTTCCCCGCTGGGGTAATAACAGCTGCCAGGGTGTGGCATGCACTCTCAGTAAAAAAAAAAAGAAAGAAAGAAAAAAGAAAACTAGAGCTAAACTGTATCTATCCTTGTCACATACAAACTTTTTTCTTATGTTTTATATGTATCTTTCACCTTAGTGATTAGTTTTTAAGGTACACTATATATATATATATATATATATATATATATATATATATATATATATATATATATATATATATTTTTTTTTTTTATTTTTTTTATTACCATTTTTCTGTCTTAATATAATTAACACAAAGAAATCAAAGCATCACTCCACTGTCGTGGAGAGAAAATTTCCAAGTTAATGCTTTACCTCAAAGAGCTGACACTGGAGACTCCTTCCGTAAATGTTAAATAAATGTCTCCAGAAAACTTTACCATGCAAGTTCCTCTGAACGAGCTGATACTATATAAATGATCATGTATTAAAATGAGTCTATTATTCTACTATCTAACTTGTGATTATTGAGTCTATTACTGTAACAGTCAGAGCTGCTTTTATAGACAATGAATCGCCTTCTGTCCAATCAGAATCCAAAATTCAACAGCACTCTGGCGTATAGAAGATTACAGTGAAGACTGTCATGGTCTACCCAAGCTATATCACCATTTTCATTTTCTTTTCTCCACGGTATGGTCTGGAATTGTTTTCTGCTATGAGACTTTCTAGAGTTTTTTTTTTTTTTTTCTGAGATTGATTTTGAGTAGTGGTTGACAGAGAGATGAAATAAAATAAAAGTCTGATAAAGACTATGGAACAGAGTATGTACATATACTGTAGCAGTCCCAAGCCCTAACATTGAAGACAATTTTCCCTCAATTACCCCTAATATAAGCATCGTAAGTGCTTGTATCGAATGTGTTGTCATGTTTTACTGAGATTAGTGAATCATCTGGTCTCAAACAATGAGATTATGAGATTATATAAAGAGCAAAGGATGCAGTCTGTATGATCTGAAAGTTGAATAATGACGAAAACTGAACTGCTACTACCAGTTTTATAAGCAAATTGTCCTCAGATGTTAGGCTTTGCATCACAATTTAGCCTGTGAAAGTGTAGTCGGTGTATCCCGATGCAGGATCTCGTGGGACGATGTGTTATAGTCATTAACATCATTACGCTTTCACTTGTCAATGCCATTAGATCCTGCAGGCGATTGTCATTGTCGCTTATTATCCCAATCATTATGGGCCACAGGATGGCACCCATGACTGCACCTTGTCATGTATGGAAGTTGACGTGGGGACATGTCTCTTAATAATTAGCACTATTTCTGATTACAGATCTAGTATTCAAACGGGCTGTTGAACAATTAAACGTCTAAAGAGAGATTTGTCAGTAGGGGCTAATGGCTAATTGACCGTTCCTACAGAAATGCATGACGTCAATGACAACTCCAATGAGTATCCTGCTGGAAGAATGGAGTACTTGGGGGGGAGATCTTGGCTTGCTGGGTTGGACGTCTTCCAGCAGGGGGCACCCGGTTTCTCATAGGTGTTGAATTGCTACAGATGAAGCCAATCGGAGGAAGGAATTGAGGATGATTTCATAATTGTAGACTTTTGCAGTAATGGAACTGTAAGTTCTGAGAGATCGGTACGACTGGTCGAGTGAAGGTTGCTCTACAAGTTCCTCTAAAAGTTAGTGAACTACAGTATGAACTGTATCACGAGCCTGGGCATCGAATAAAGTGGACCACTTATCAGAAGGTTTTGAGTTCGAATCCCAGTGTGGTCAACGTGTCACCGTTGGGTCCGTGAGCAAGGCTCTTAACTCTTGCACAGCTCAGTTGTGCCCGATCTCAGCTGTAAGTCATTTTCTATAGAAGCATCAGCCAAATGCAAATTTAATACTGTGGAGAATGCCTTCTGGATACGTGCAAAAGCAAGTAACTTCACTTGAGTGGTTTCAAGACAACTACTGACCAGTGTTGAGCAAAAAAAAAACATTTAAAATAGCTCAAAAGTTATAATAAATAATACAAACGCAATAAAAAATGTATAGGAACAATTAGACACGGTCATATAGCAGGCAGAATTCTATACCGAGCTAGGGATACTACCTCTCTATGGCCACTCTGTGGGTTACCTCTAGGTTCTCTGGTCTCTTAGATGGATTAGCTATGCTAAATTACCCCTAGGTCTGAATGTGCATGATACTTATTCAGGGTGTATTCTTATGCACTCATCCAGGATAGACTCTGGATGTTCTTCTACCCTGATCAGGATACATCGCTTACTGAAGATGAATGAATGATCAAAAAAATTCTCCTGGATAGTACTGTACTCTAGAGAATTTGGGTGTGAAAACGCTCAAAATAGTCAACACATGGGAAATAGAAGAGATAGAAGGTTTTACTTTTGTGGTGTACAAAATGTTGGCTTGATATGGATTGGCATATTGCTGAGATGCAGCCAAATTCTATTTGTTTATTTTATATAACATTCACTAATCAACCTCTGATCAATAGAATGAAGTCTAATGCCAGGCAAATGCTTAGTCAGTATAAACAAAGTCTAATATTAAACTCTTGAATCTATAATCAGACGTGGTAGCATACACCCATCAAAGCAGGAGTATCCTTCGTTATTAAATGCCCAGGTTACTCTATATGTGCGTTAAACTAGCTGTCTCCTAGGTGATACGGAAAGCTTCACTAAGCTTCCTCTTGGTATTAAATCAGGAGAAAAAAATAAAATCAAATCAATAAAGCTTCATCTCTCTGGGTCAACCATTTGGTGACCCATGAAAGTTGTGTGGAGTGAGTGGTCCTGAGAGTGTGTGCGCTCAAGTGGAGATATGATACGAAGTCGTGTATGTGTGTACACACAGCTTTGTCGTGCTTCAAAGGACAATGGAATGGAAATGATATGGAGTGAAGCGATGGCGGTGTGCATGATGGTTTGTGTGGGTTTTCACTGTGGCTCGGGAATAAAGCAGTAGAAATGGAGATGGTAAGGGATGATGGTTGCAGTGTTGTTTGTCTGTGGAAGATCTGTTCCACAACAGCTGACCAAATTCCCATTTTCACTCTTGGAAAAAAAAGCATGGGTGAGTTCTTAGCCAATAGACGGTTGATAAATTAAAGGAAAAAAACCCAAAGTCAAGAATCTGAGTAAGGTGTTGGGTCTTCAGTGCACCTTGGGATAGATTCTGTACACCTCCTGAAACTCCAAAACAAGCATGTGCGGCTGGTAAAAGCGATCTCGAATCTTGAAATCTCTCAAATGTTCGATGGGGTTGAAATCTGGTGACTGTGAAGGCCATCGTGTATGATTTACATCATTTTCATATCGATCAAACCATTCACTGAGCGTTCGTGCCCTGTAGATGGGGCTGGGGTCACCCTGGAAGAGACCACGCCCACTATGATGGAAATGATTTTATTATAGGATTAAGGTGATCAGTCAGGAGAACCTTTGATTGATTTGCAGTGATGGTTCTCTCTAAGGGGGCTGGTAGACCAAACCATGCTTAGCAATAATAAATAAATGCCCCCCCTCCCCCCGGCAAGCATAACAGTAATGGAATTCTTTAATTTGTCACCTGTGTACGGCACAGACACATACTCACCTCACTGTTGTTGATTTTTCCTCATTCACACACTCACGCCCACAGACGTATATCGAATCTGGCAGCTTCAACGTGTCTCACCTTTTTTTTTTCCATGACTACCTCTAGACCTTAATTTAAAAGTCAGACCATGTTTTGAGTGAAGAAAATTTAGCTGCACTTTTCCACACACTTATACTAACACACCTGGAGCGTTCAGCCAAGAAGAATACTTTCTTTTTATTTATTTATTTATTTATTTTTTTTGTAAACCCACTGTTCAGTTGAGCTAGTTGTAGCAATCTTTTATTTCGCCTAAAATAGAGATTTGCAAAGCTTCAGTAAGCTTCTTGACTGGTGTCAAGCCAAGTTGTTTCTTTTATGCATCGTATAGCCTGTGGTGTGAAACTGAAGAGTACATGCGAGGGATTTGCGGGCTGCCAGGGACGTTCTGAAACCCGATTAGACCATATCAAATACACAAATACTATTTGCTTTATCAAGCCCCGAAAATTAAGCAGGCTGTTGAGGCAAGTCTTCACTTGTTGGTAGCCTCTGCTGAATCCGAATACACTGCTAACCGGTGTCATGAAATTGATCTTTAAAAAGGGTTAAAAGCAATGCAGAAACACACTGTTTAGTGCTCCCTGTTAAAGCAAGAACAGGTGTTCACTTTGGCGTTCTCCTGCCAATCCATTTTGCACCACTCCCACACCGGGTCCATGCCAAGAACCTGGCCGACTCTGCTGTGCGCCAGCCGCTTTTTGGCCAGCTTTGGACGGCTTCTAAAGAGTATGGAACTACTCAAACCTTGCCAAGCAAGCCTTTGACGTGGCCTATTCAGATGACACATTACAGTCTTTTTTGTTTGTTTCAGGCCATTTGATGTGTCTATCACAATCTCAAAGCAACACTGCACTAATGTAGGTGTGTTTGTATAAGAGAAATGACAAACATGCAGGCCAATTGCTTTGAACACACAGTGATGATCAAGAGGCTGCTGCAAGATTGCAAAATGCCTTTGAGGACGGTGCGTCCAAACGAGAGTCAGGCAATACTGATGCAACATAACAACCAGTAACAACGAATGTTTGTTTCATTTCCATATCAAATGTATTCTGGTGTTCGAACTGCAGGACGCAGTGGTTCATTTGCATCGAACTTGATTGTGGACTGTTTTTGGGGGTAGGGAGGGGGGTTACCGAGTTCTGGATCCAATAAAATGTCAATGTTTCTTCTCATTATAATGTGTTATATTATTATGAAAATAAAATACTCATTACAGAGTGGGTGGTGTAGTGGGTAGCATCGCTGCCTTCCAGCTCCAGGGTACTGGTTTGTTCCTGAGTTACTGTCTTTATGGAGATTTGCATATTCTTCCTGTGTCTCTGGAGGTTTTCTCCCGAGTCTCCGGTTTCCTCCCAAAACCATGCCAGTATTTGGATTGCTGGCTCCAAATTTCCCCTAGGCATGGATGTGTTTTTGTAAAGGATGCCCTGCAACCCGACCAGGATGTGTTCCCTCATTTCACCCAGAGATTCTAGAATCAGCTCAGGAGTCCACAGGACCCTGGCACACACTCTCAAACAGACGAGGACTTTGTTTGGCCATGATCTTAATAATCATAATAGATTTTTTTTTTGCATGAAGTTTTGTATGTATAAATGTATAACCGTTATTGGCTAAAGAAATGTCTTAATGTCACCTTAATACGCGTTGGGCCGGTTAAATGTTCATTGATGCATTTGGTCCTGAAAAAGCTTTGTAAAAAAAAGATTTTGCTTTTAATAGTTTTCTTCTTGGGAAGCTCCATTGTATGAAATTTCTCCTTTCTTGTTCTTTCCCAGAAGCCTCAGTGCAGATCCGGGTGACATTCGTTATACAATTAAACCGCAGAGACAACTTATTACAGGCAGATAATGACTACATCATTATGTTTCGTTAGTCTGTTATCTTAAACAATAGCTCTATCAACAATCGGCTTTCCGATGCGACTGAGAAAACGGGTTTGAAAAGCAAACGTTCCACTTGGTCTTTAGGAAAATAACACCAGGCATAGTTGTCTAACCAGGAAACAGTAAATATAGAAAGCTTAGATCCTAAATTGACTTAATATTTCTGACTTCATTGAGAGAGAGAGAGAGAGAGAGAGAGAGAGAGAGAGAGAGAGAGAGACTCTTTTCTTCCGCCCTAGTCAATGACAATAAAAGCATTTCCATGTTGTTATGTCCCTGTTGTCTTTTTTAGTGCTTATAATTAAATGTTCTCTTTTCTTTTCCTGGCAAATCAATGTCAGTTATGACTTTTCTCTGATGGCACCCACAAGTCTATGTCTGTGTTTTGTTCGGCGGGAAAATGCAAGAGTGGTCTGTCTTAGCATTATCATTCGAGCAACTTCAGCAACTCCGCAGCTTCTATTTAAGTACTGCTGTCTCAGGCGAGGTCAAGGTTGATGGCTGTGGGGCTTTCTGCAGGCAGCCCTGGAATGAATGAGCGATCTCGAGCTGAATAAGGTGTTGAGCTAATCTGTTATTGCTTGTGGGTTTTTTTTTTTTTTGTTTGTTGTTGTTTTGTTTTGTTTTTTGCTGACCAAGACACTTCTGCGATTGTGCTTTCATTCATTTGAATCATCAAACAAATAATGGCCCAGTGGTATTACATAGTATTACATCATATAAGATTAATGATGCTTGGTATCATTTAGCAAGTTACTGATCTCTGCAGTGGGGAAACATTGATGATGTTATGGTCCAGGAAGGTGTATCTTTGGTCAAGTCAGGCATGAACAAATGCTAACCTTATTAGCTAGACCACCAGGTAAAGTGGACACTCCATTATGCTGCCCAGTCTCATGTTTTCACAAGGCCCAAAATAAACCTTAGATAACGTAATGTAATAATGTATGCATGCATCCTAAATGAAACGGTCCAACCATGCAGGTGAACCTGACGTGCAGAACTCTCACACCTGGTTCACACCAGAAACCTGAATGACTCTGCTATGCACCTGTTTATTTCAGGCGAGGTTTAGAAAGTTTCTAGTACAGAGTACAGAACTTCTCAACGCTTTAAAAGAAGTTTTTGACATGGCCTATACAGACAACATATTACTGTTGCTACTACAGATTCATACCAAAGCTACACCCTTGCTGTGTCTACAGCTGTAGTGATTTCTCCCTTAGTGTCACAAACACACATAAAAAAAAAACAGGCAAAACTTAAAAATGGCCTTTGTAAAAGATAGGAACTAAAGGAAACCAATAGAGTGCTTACATTTGATCACCTCATCTTTTTTTTTAAACTCTCTTCCTCACCTGACAGCATTGGCAGCAGTCGTATTTTTGGTCTCGCCATAATTGTCTAAAAATGGCGCCATCCTGCAGATTTTTGTTACGAATTGGACGTGGAAGTGGAAGCAATTGCAGATGAAAGTCTTTATTTACACACCAGAACTCAACAAACAGGAATCGCGGTCTAAACTGGAAGAGATGTACTCGAGGTCTTAAACAACAAACGAGATTCAAAGCATGGATCTAGGTGGCTAGCACATACACAACGGAGTTAGCTAGTTCAATATTGATAATACTGATAATACGAAGTGCGCAGCAACGTAATCAAACTTTAACTCAAGCAGCTGGAAACAATCGAGACGCGCCCTCGAATGTCCACCAATAACTAAACAGGGCGGAGACAGAAGAGAAACCAAAACAAACACACGTGTCCAATGTAAACAAAGTCACCATAGTTCATCAGCAATCCCAGCGCGTGTGCTCGCTCTGGTTTGTGCCCTCCGGCTCTCTGTGCACATCGACCCCGCATCCGCCATCTGCAGGCGAGATCGTGACAGTTTTCATCAACTAAAAATTCTTTTCACGAACTTGTCTGAGTTCTGATTTCATTTTGTACCATTTTCAGGATGTTTACTATGTCCCTTCTTTTTGATGCACAGAGGAGCGGTGATCCATAGTGGAGAATAACCGCTGGGCTAGTGTTCGGGTTGGTAAATGTACATCTGCAGAATGTTAGCTGGCAGGTGAACGTGATGAAACGGTAACTCGGTGTATATTTGAATTGCGTAGTTCAATATTTGGACTTGTTTTAAATCTGTTGCTCATCCACTGTACCTAAAGTGTTCTGCATAAAACCAACACTGCGTGCTTTTGAAATGACTTCCGAGCGCGATTTGCCACTCGTCGCTCCCGGCAGAATTACAGCTAAATGTGAAGAATTGCAGAGAAGTCTGAAGAAATGTACATTTCTTTTCTCCAATAAAGAAGTCATTTTCCAAACGCAGAGCCCACATTCTTGTGGGCGCACAATGAAGTGCACACTGTCTGAAACATCGGGAGCCTCTGTGCAAGTCCTTTTTTTTTTTGTTTTGAGGGAAATGAACCGTGTAGTACTGCTCATATTTCAGTCAGAATTTCACTTGGGCTATAAAACTCCCAGATGATTCTGCTAGAGAGGGAGAGAAAGGAGAAGCATGTTTTATTCATTAATATTAATGGGAAAAGATCTGTATATTTTTGATGCAACACACAGCAAAGTCATAACTCGTTATTGCTGTTTGAATGGGTTTTTTGAACTTTTTTTTTTTCACCCCACATGGTTTATTTATTGTTATGATTATTTTTTCTTTTAACTTTATTTGTCTTATTTAAATAGCGTATTATCCTTCATTCCAGAGATTATTTTGTGTCTCCGGTTTATACTTTGAAGGTCTTGCACTGAAATATGGCGATTTTCTTTCTTTTCATTTTTTTTTTATGAACATATTTATATATCTTTTGCTCGGATTTAATAGAACCGTATGTAAATCTATAAAGCGATTAATACTCCCGTATTTTCCTTCTCGTTTGTGTTCCTGTTTCACTTTATAATTTTTTTCTCTTTTATTTATTTTTTTTATCATTCCAGAGAATGCAGAACACTCTGCTGAGTATTTGTAATAGATCGAGTCTCTGAAGGAGCCAAAGCAGCGCTATCTCTCGTACCAGGAAACTAACTGCACGTCTCGGAACCCTGACAAGCATACAAAATGCTTCCTAGGCATACAAAATCTCTCCCTATTTCTGTCTTCCTGCTGAATTTGATTTTCATTACATTCACAAAAGCCATCGCTGAGTATTCTCCTCAAGCATAGGCAGGATAGCATGCTAAGGGCTACGTCAGGGTTTTCCTAATTCATCCGAGGAACTTCTTCCGACTCGGAAACTCTGGTCAGAGTTGAGTGAGTTACTCTCGGCCTTCTTGTGCTCGGTCACTCGATCAGAAAGTCAGGCAGTCTGTCCCGTGACAGTGACCATGGAAAAGACATGTAAATACTGGATTAAGCCTTTCAGCGGGTGGCATGTGTCGTCACCCTGCATGTGTTTTTACTAAGCCTGGGATCACTCGCTCTGTGTGTGTGTGTGTGTGTGTGTGTGTGAAAGAGAGTACAAGTGTGTCTGAAGAGCCCTCTTAACGCTTTACTAAAGTGGAGCTGCAGCTCATCTTAAGATCCTGCTCCTGACATTAACTCTTGCCAAATGGCTGCAAATACAATTATATCCAGTACACATGGATCCTGCCCTTACCCCCAACAATATTTTCACCAGCAGCCAGTCAGAAGACAAAGTGAAACACATTTTTCAGTACAGTTCAAAAAAATTCCACGATCGCAGGAAGATCCTGAGGTTAGATGCCTTGAGTTGGTTTGGCAGGCAGTAAAAATACAACCTGGCAGATACCCAAGTGCGTAAACAAGCGCAATCGCATATTGGGACGTTACAATCTGGGAACGTTTACCGAAACGTGTCAAATTCTAACGATGATTATTGCATCTTCGCGCAGATTTACGCACTTGGTATGACTGAAGATAGAATCTGTGTCATCTGGGCATGGTGGGCGTGGTCAGGGTTTCTGCAGGAGCAGGTGGGCGTGGTCAGGGTTTCTGCAGGAGCAGGTGGGCGTGGTCAGGGTTTCTGCAGGAGCCGGTGGGCGTGGTCAGGGTTTCTGCAGGGGCAGGGGGCGTGGTCAGGGTTTCTGCAGGGGCAGGTGGGCGTGGTCAGGGTTTCTGCAGGGGCAGGTGGGCGTGGTCAGGGTTTCTGCAGGTCTGGATGGGGGTGGTTGGGTAATCTGCGTACGCAGATGGGTGTGGTCAGGGTTTCTGCAGGAGTGTAAGGGAACAGTTAGGGACTTCGTGGAAGCCGCCAGGCGTGTTCAGGACCTGTGCACCAGACCTGTGACTGAGTTCATGGACATGGTCTGAGAAGCTGACGAACGACAGGGTTGTGGTCAGAGTATGGGCGAAGTCCGAGGTTTTTACGAGTGTAAATGAAATGTAAATGTGCATATGAAATGTAAATATAGAGCTTTTATCCAAAGCGCTTTACACTGTGTCTCATTCACCCATTCACACACACTCACTCACACACCAATGGTAGCAGAGCTGCCATGCAAGGCGCTAACAGGAGCCATCAGGAGCAACTTGGGGTTCAGTGTCTTGCCCAAGGACACTTCGGCATGTGGAGTCACCCGGGCCGGGAATCGAACCGCCAACCCTACGATTAGTGGACAACCCGCTCTACCACCTGTGCACGCCACAACCACAGCCAGGGACACTGTGGAAGCCACCGGGTGTTGTCTATGGAAGCATGTCACAATATTTCACGAGCAGATGTGCATGGTCAGAGTATCTGTTGGCGCAGATGTTTGTGGTCAGAGTATCAGAGCAGGAATGCAAGTGTTCAGTCAGGGATTTTGTAGAAGCTACCAGGTGTGGTCAGATATTCTATGGTGGGAGTGATCAAAGTATCTGCAGGAGCCAGACGACGTGGTCGAAGATCACTGAGGGTCATCAGGTGTGGTCAGCGGGAGCCGGCACGTGTAGTTTCTGTTGGAGGAAGTTGGCATGGTCCAAATTTTTGGACGGGGCAGAATTTAAAAATGGACCTCATTCAGCAGCATGATTGTCAAGTCCTGAGGGTAACATTCTATTGATGCCCCACACGGTTATGAAGCTATAGACTGAATTCTAAAAGAGGCTTTGAAACTGTTCTTCCTCTTGAGGCATTAAAAAGTCATACCAGTGTGTGTGTGTGTGTGAGAGAGAGACAGAGAGAGACAGAGAGAGGTTGAAAACGATTGAAATAAATGAAGAGTTTGTACAAAAAGGCTGTGTAGCGTTAGCCACCCTCTTTCGCTTACTCATTCTCTTAGGAGTGGAGCCGAGTGAGAGTTCGTGGGCGAGGGTGTGAGTTTGTGTGTGTGTATGTGTGAAAAAGAGAGAAGTAGGAGACAAGAATCAATTCAGTTATGAAGAGCATGCTAATGTATTAACCCTAAAACCCGGCTAGTCCTGAATGTGTTTAAAGCAGCTCTGCTTGGAGAGATGGATCCTGTTTATTCAGGACAACTACAGAGCATCGATCGGTCTGTGGTTTTCTACATCGATCACTTTTCATCTAGTGTCTTTGTTCATGATGTACAGAGCGGAGTGTAGGTGATTTATTTATTCATTTATTTCTTTCTTTTACTTTTTAAGGCAGGCGCTCCTAAACTTGTTGGGGCAACAGACCGCAAACGAACCCGATGATGATGCGGACGATGAATTTTCCCGTGCGCCCAAGCCTTGGCATTTTGAGTTTCTTCTCATGATGATGTAAATGTTTTGCCAGGTTTTCGTGTTCGTTTGGGGGGTTTTTTTTCGAACGAGAACTTGAGGCAATGTGCTCTGACGTTAAAATGCAGCACTCCTTCGTAAAATGTCCTAAAGTTGGCAAGTCTACTACAGCTTCGATGCAAGTTTACCATCTGGCTGGAAATTCCTCCCTTGCTGCCACTTTTCATCTCCCCAGAGTCAGGAGGAGGGGATAAAAGGAATAGGAATGAAATGCCCGTAGAGAAAGTGTGTTGAATGTGCTTTCTTAGAGGTGTTGGCAGCTTATGAGACCCTAGAGAGCACCGGTCAGGGTGATCTTGGCCGGTGTGTGTGTGTGAGTACAAATAGTCATTTAGGACCCTGTAACCATTAAGCTGCACCTCACAGGTTTATACGGTAGTAATGCACCTTCTGCGACGTTCTCATTTCTCAAACATAAGATCGAGCATTTGTGGAAGGAGTCGTCAGTGTCAGTGCTTTGTAACAGTCAGGGTTAAAGCTGTATGTCTGTATACCTTGCTGCTGATAACTGAACCGTGATTGCGGTTTCCGTAAGGTTTGCTCGTACGGGACAGGGGACGTTGTCGTCATTCGTATGGTTCGAGTCGACGTCTGCCAACGTTCATTCTTATCATCTGAATCTGATAGCTCTATAGCATCTTTCTCTAGCGGTTAATGAGTGGCTGTCAGAGTGGCTCTTCCTGAGAATGACACTGCAGCAGCGACTATCTTAATTACAATCTGACTTCTTATTATAGAGGGTGAACTTAGCATTCTCTCTCTCTTGCTCTCTCTCACACCCTTTCGCTCTCACTCTCTCCTCTTTTGGAGTTGGTACTGCAGATGGCTCGTGTTCACACTCACACTGTTGCTGCAACACTAAGCTGTAATTGTGCTTCATGGGGTCTAATTGAATTGACAAGAAGCAGGAAATGATATCATTTAGCACACTGATCTGAAAGGATGATGAATCTCACAGTCTCTCTCTCTCTCTCCCGGTCTATCTACCTCTCTGTCTGTCGCTTTCTCTGCCCATCTCTCTCATGTTGTATCTCATTCTTTCTCTACCTGTCTCTCTCATGTTGTATCTCCAGCTCTGTCTTTCTCTGTCTGTCTCTCTCATGTTGTATCTCATTCTTTCTCTGTCTGTCTCTCTCGTGTTGTATCTCATTCACCATTCTTTCTCTGTCTGTCTCTCTCATGTTGTATCTCATTCTATCTCTACCTGTCTCTCTCATGTTGTATCTCATTCTATCTCTACCTGTCTCTCTCATGTTGTATCTCATTCTTTCTCTACCTGTCTCTCTCATGTTGTATCTCCATCTCTGTCTTTCTCTGTCTGTCTCTCTCATGTTGTATCTCATTCTTTCTCTATCTGTCTCTCTCATGTTGTATCTCCATCTCTGTCTTTCTCTGTCTGTCTCTCTCATGTTGTATCTCATTCTATCTCTACCTGTCTCTCTCATGTTGTATCTCCATCTCATTCTTTCTCTGTCTGTCTCTCTCACGTTGTATCTCATTCTTTCTCTGTCTGTTTCTCTCGTGTTGTATCTCATTATATCTCTATCTGTCTCTCTCATGTTGTATCTCATTCTATCCCTACCTGTCTCTCTCGTGTTGTATCTCCATCTCCGTCTTTCTCTGTCTGTCTCTCTCATGTTGTATCTCATTCTTTCTCTGTCTGTCTCTCTCGTGTTGTATCTCATTCACCATTCTTTCTCTGTCTGTCTCTCTCATGTTGTATCTCATTCTTTCTCTACCTGTCTCTCTCATGTTGTATCTCCATCTCTGTCTTTCTCTGTCTGTCTCTCTCATGTTGTATCTCATTCTATCTCTACCTGTCTCTCTCATGTTGTATCTCCATCTCATTCTTTCTCTGTCTGTCTCTCTCACGTTGTATCTCATTCTTTCTCTGTCTGTTTCTCTCGTTTTGTATCTCATTATATCTCTACCTGTCTCTCTCATGTTGTATCTCATTCTATCCCTACCTGTCTCTCTCGTGTTGTATCTCCGTCTCCGTCCTTCTCTGTCTGTCTCTCTCATGTTGTATCTCATTCTATCTCTACCTATCTCTCTCATGTTGTATCTCCGTCTCCGTCCTTCTCTGTCTGTCTCTTTCATGTTGTATCTCATTCTTTCTCTGTCTGTCTCTCTCATGTTGTACCTCAGTCTCCGTCTTTCTCTACCTGTCTCTCGCCCTGAGCAAAACAGATTGCCCATGCAGTGTATTTGCATTAGTGAACATGCATTCTGGGGAGTTTTTTTTTTGTCTAAAGATGGGCGGAGTCGGTGCAAACGTACGGTATCACCTGCACTCTGTGTAAACCGATGCGCCTAAAGGGTAGTTATTACCCTTGTAAGTTTCTAATCAACAAAGTCGTACAATTCATACATTTTAATAAGAATACAAGTTTGTCAGAACGATTCCTTTTTCTATTTAAGTCTGTGTTCTGTGTCTATTATAGAATGAGGAAATCGTGTAAATACAGTATTCTGTCCCTTTAATCATGGTACCATAGCGCTGTAGATAAACTCTACAAATATGTTAGGTATTCCTATCATCATGGCAACATTTACTCCCATAAAGAGCTGAAAGCAGGCCCAAGAACAAAAAGTACACTTAGTTGTTATACAACAATTATTGTTGTATTTTTTTTTTTCTTCCTGATTTGTTTTTCAGGGCCATCTCATTCATGCACAACATCCAAACTCCATTTAGCACGAGGCAGTAATGAAGCTGAGTGTGTTCCTGCTGAAAACAGGCTTTTAGCCCATCGACTAAAACCAGAACGATCATTATGTTGTATCTGCATGTACGTGTATGAGCAGGCGTCATAGCGGAGAACTCGGGCCCCTGAGCGTTAAAGGTGACAATCTGTTTCCTGTCGTTATTTTTTGTTCCTTCGGCATTTGTGCTGTAAAAAAAAACATTTATTTGTTTGTTTGTGTCTTTTATTTTCTTTAGAAAAGGGGTTTTTAAGGGTTTATTCCATAAATATTCTTAAAGGTTCTTAATTTTCACCAATGGGTTCTACTTTGAACTCTTCATTCTAGCTGATCCTACGGTTCTCACTCGTTCTCCCGTAAAGGGACCTAGTTAGAACCAGCCAACACGGTTCTTCGAAAATCCCACATGATTCCCGTTGGCTTCTGATGGTTTACGGAGCTCTTTGATGGCTCTTCAAAGGAATTTGGGGTTAGTAAAATTGGTGTAGCGCGTTCTGATCGCAGAGCAGTTGTTGAAGAGTTCTACATCGAACATTAATGAGGAACAACAATGAGAGAACACTTTTATTTATTTATTTATTTTTACAGATTATAGGTGGTATTGAGTGTTCGTAATAAAAGTAATAACTAAAGATGAGCCTCTTATCTGTGTGGAACCCAGGAAGGTACAATGGAAGAAGCAGGAAGTCCTCTCTTGGTTGCTCAGATAGAGGTCCAATTTGTAGACCCTTCAAATGATCCAATCAGTTTAGTTCTGTGGAAATCGTAAAGCTCATCTCAGCGAGCGTTTCTTTTCCTCTTCACTCCGGTCCTCCAGGCCTCACAGCGGTCACTAAATGACACATTAGCATTTGTTGCCAGAGGCGATGCGTGGTCTGGGGGTGTCTGCTGTCCTGTCGGCGTCTCTTTTCTTTTCTCCATCCCCCGATATTCTGTTTCCGGTTTTCAAAAGAGACAAACAGAGAGACAACATTTCAAAACAGACTTAAGAAATCGTTTGTGTTGAAGTTCACTCGACAGAGTGAGAAGCGAGAGTGCTGATGAATAACCTGCCTCCGAGTCGAAAAAGGAAAGAGAACACATTACCCTTTTCACTCTGCACAAAGGGAAATGCTAATCAGACCAACGTTCGTGTTTCATCGCTAAAGCTAGTCATTTTGTTGTCAAAGAAGGAAAGTTAGGTTGTATGGTTTTTATTATGAAGGCAAGGTGCTGTGCAAAATCAACACTATGGCCTGTTATTACACTGTTTTTCCTGTCTAAAAACATCCAGAGCTGTATGTTTTAGCCAACGGGATTAGATGTGTGTCAGATCCACGCTCCAAGTTCAAGTTCAAGTGGCTTTATTGTCAAATCAGCCATATACAGCTGGAACGGTTCACCGTGAAACGAAACAATGGTGCTACATACAGTAACAACAACTAACCACATGTTCAGGGATCAGGTTCATATGCTGGAATGCTGTGTTTTCATTTCTCCACACATAACGCTTCTCATTTAAACCAAAAGCTCTGTGTAGTCTCATCTTTCCACAAAACATTTTCCCAAAAGCCTTCTGGCTTGTCCGTGTGATCGTTAGTAAACTGCAGGTGGGCAGCGATGTTCTTTATGGAAAGCAGCTCCTTGTAACCCTGCCATGCACACCATTTGTTGTTCAGTGTTCTCCTGATGGTGCACTCATGAGCATTAGCCGAGATGAGAGAGATCTTTAGTGCTTAGAAGTTACTCTGGGCTCCTTTGTAAACTCGTGGATGATTACACGCCTTGCTCGTGGAGTGATCTTTGTTAGTCTCCACTCCTGGAAAGTGTCTTGAATTTCCTCCATGAGTCCAAACTCTTTAGAGATGGTTTTTCTGGACCTTTTCTGGCCCGATGAGCTTCAGACAAGATCAGACTCTGATAGATCCCTGTTCTTTAAATAAAACAGGACGCTCACTAACTCACTCACTCACTCACTCACTCACTCACGGATCGTCTTCCCATTGACTGAGAACACCTGACTCGAATTCCACCTTCACTAATCCGAAGTGCTAATCCGAGAGGTTCACGTACTTCCACCACTCACAGATCTGTAATATTGTAAAATTGGATAATTTTCCTCCATAAATAAATGACCAAGTAGAATATTTCTGTCTCGTTTGTTTAATTGGTTTCTCTTTATCTTCTTTTAGGAATCTGTTTTATATCATATTTAAAAAAAAGTAATTATAAAGGGTTCTATCTATCTATCTATCTATCTATCTATCTATCTATCTATCTATCTATCTATCTATCTATCTATCTATCTATCTATCTATCTATCTATCTATCTATCTATCTATCTATCTATCTATCTATCTATTTAGCTAGCTAGCTAGCTATCTTTATCTATCATCTATCTATCTCTATCTATCTATCTATCTATCTATCTATCTATCTATCTATCTATCTATCTATCTATCTATCTATCTATCTATCTATCTATCTAGCTAGCTAGCTAGCTATCTTTCTATCTATCTATCTATCTATCTATCTATCTATCTATCTATCTATCTATCTATCTATCTATCTATCTATCTATCTATTTAGCTAGCTAGCTAGCTATCTTTCCATCTATCTATCTATCTATCTATCTATCTATCTATCTAGCTAGCTAGCTAGCTAGCTATCTTTCCATCTATCTATCTATCTATCTAGCTATCTATCTATCTAGCTAGCTAGCTAGCTAGCTATCTTTCCATCTATCTATCTATCTATCTATCTATCTATCTATCTATCTATCTATCTATCTATCTATCTATCTATCTATCTATCTATCTATCTATCTATCTATCTATTTAGCTAGCTAGCTAGCTATCTTTCCATCTATCTATCTATCTATCTATCTATCTATCTATCTATCTATCTATCTATCTATCTATCTATCTATCTATCTATCTATCTATCTATCTATCTATCTAAAACAATGACAAATTATTTTCAAATGTTCAGAGTGATGTCTCCCGTAGCAACCAGCACGCTAGCACACATGCCCGTGTGAAACGGAGTAATAGCTGAATCGTTCTCTTTATTTCAGTCTATTTTTCTGTTCCTCCTCTTCTTCTTCTTCTTCTTCTTCTTCTTCTTCTTCTTCTTCTTCTTCTTTCCAGTGGTGATTCACTGCCCTGCTCCATACATCTGTGTTTTCTAAATTGTACTTTTACTATCCCAATAACCATGTGAGACCATGTGAGATTGTGTCCGACGAGGTATTAATATCAATACTCGTACTGTCATCATTTCATGCTAGGTGAATCTCAAGGGCAGTTGCTTAGCAACATGGTCATCCATTCAGTCATTTGGCTGCTCGGCAGTTTTTCGCACACAGTTTTGGCATCTAATGTACTCCGGTGCTTCGGCAGATACATTTCAGTCAGCTGCCGCGGTCAGGTTTCATTTTACGCCTTTATTTTTTGGGTTCCTTCCTGACAGTAATTGTTTAACAGTTAGCATTTCAGTACGATGACGCCGAAAGTGTCGAAGGAGTTGAATCATTTATTTATTTTGACACGGTCCACTGTTTATCGAGCTATGTCACTGGGTCCCTCCTCTCTCTCTCTCCTCTCTCTCTCTCTCTCTCTCTCTCACTCTCTCTCTCTGTACTGACTACACTGGGAGAAATTAATGGCCACCTCTTATTTGTTCTTTATTGCAGAGCTACAAAGTCCTATGATGCTTTAAACGATGCCATCTCAACTGGAGAGTGGAGAAAAAATAAAAAAAAAAAAAAAAAGAAATCCGTCACCGCTTTACATTAATTCTCGCAGAATCTCGCTTTATGAAGCTCATCTGAGAAGCGAAAGGAGATTCGGGGCTAATTAATAGATTGACTATCAGTCAGAAGGCTTCTAATGGAAATGGATTGAAAAAGGAGAGCGCATGGTTTATTGCTTCTTTTATTATTATACATTAGAAATGATTAGAAATGATTGGCCCTGTAACACTAGTTTAAAAACCACTAAACTAATGACTTACTGTTCATACGGTTACGCAACACCTCCGGGCACCGCTGGTGAGGACCGGCCCGTGTAAATATTATTTCAACGAGGCATCGGAATCAGATCTGATCTATGAACACGTCACTTGAATGCAGTCTTTATGATGTGTTTATGGAGTTTTTTTTTTTTTTTCTTCAAGTCTGTCAGTTGTTATGAAGGGCCATATGGAGAGCATAAGAAAGTCGTAGCGGAAGTGACGGGTTCGGACGATTTAACGCTGTGTAACGTGAGCGTTCTAAAGTGTTAAAGTGGACCTCAGCGTTCTAAGTTCTTTATGACAGTCTTGGCGTTTAGTTTTCTGTTGTTGTTGTTCTCTTATTTGACTTCCTGAAAGTACAGACCGAGCTCATGAATGAAAAAAACAGACGGCGTTGAAGTTTCTTTTCCAGCTCCAGCATTTTATCTTCTCAGAGTCGTCCCTTTGAGTCTGTTCGTTTCATCCCATTTTGAGTTAAGCGTTCGGCTGCTTCGGTCTAGCTGTCCATATTTAATGAGATGCTCTGTGAAGGAGTGTGTGTTTGTGTGTTTGTTTGTGGGTGTGTGTCGGTGCTGCCCCAGGCCGCAGCTTGACTCTTGAAAGACAAAGGCGTACGGAGAGACAGATAGAGACGGAGTCAGAGGCGACGAGGGTTCTGGCCCGTCGTCTGTGCGCAGGGTGTGTTCTAGCACCTCAAACAAGAGGCAGCTGTGAGCTGTCAGACAGATCGGACCCTCGGGGACGGGGTTCTGGACATCATGCTCGCTTTAATTATTCTCTAACGAGAGCCTGAACTGGCGCTGGATTGTTTATGAGCTCTCTCTGACAGACAGGGAGCTGATGTTTTTTTTAAAAGCTCAGCATTCATGACTAGCACCAGGGGCATTTTTATCTGCGTCTTTAAGAAACCCACTTGTGTGTGTGTGTGTGTGTGTGTGTGTGTGTGTGAGAGTGTGTGTGTGTGTGTGTGTGTGTGTGTGTGTGGAGTTTTTGTTTAGAAGAGCATTCTTCGCTCTTTGATTGTTTAGCTAATTTCCCCCTCATGTGCTAATGTATTGGGTACAAAGTACTAGTGTAAATCTAAAATATTCTCTCTCTCTCTCTCTCTCTCTCTCTCTCTCTCTCTCTCTCTCTCTCTCTCTCTCTCTGCAGACGGGAAGGAAAGAGAGAGGTGACCCACTGAACTCTGCCATTGACAAGATGACTAAAAAGACCCGGGACCTGCGCCGACAGGTGATTCCATCACTCCATCACCCCGCCCGCCACTCCATCATTACATTACTCTATCACCACATCACTCCACCATATCATCACTCCATTCCTCCATCAGATCATGACTCCATCACTACATCAACCACCTCAACTACATCATTACCACCTCACTCCATCACTCCATCACATCATCACACCATGGCATCATGACTCCATCACGACATCAGATTATCACTCCATCAGATCATGACTCCATCACCACATCAGTACATCAGATTACTCCATCACATCATCCCTCCATTGCTCCATCACATCATCACTCCATCCCTCCATCAGATCATGACTCCAACACATCATCATTCCGTCATTCCAGCTCACAATCACTGCATTGCACCAGCGCATCACCACTCTATCACCCCGTCACACCATGTCCTCATCACACCATCCGTGCGTTGCTCTAATCCTACATCGCTACTATCACATCATCCAATCAATCCATCATTCTATCAGTCCATCACACCATCACTCATTCGCACTTACAGAATCCATTTACAGAATTATACCGAATTATATTGATTCACGCTGTAAATATTATTTCAACAACAACAACAACAACAATAATAATAATAATAATAATAATAATAATAATAATAATAATAACCTAACACATATGACTTTGATAGAATTAGGCAAATTGGTTCCAGATCAAGATGGAGTACGTACATGGCCCAATTTACACATGCTTTACCCCAGCCCTCCTCAGACTGCTAGAGAAGTGAAACACTTGAGTATTGCAGTTCCAGGTTGGTTGTAGCTCTGCACTGGAATCCGCCTCGTCTCACAGACTCGTCCTGTTGGAGTGTCCTCTACATACGCATGCATTTCAATTGAAATTGTACATCCAGATTTCTGTGAATCTGCGTTGCTGCAATGTCCGTTGTTAAAAGCACTATGCAAATAAAATCCTATTAAACCGAACTGAATAAACGACCAAATTCTCCTGTTGACTCTTACAGTAAAGGCGCCGTCCTGTAGGGTAGCAGAACCGGTACTTTCTATTGTGTGTTCTCCTCATCCCAAAAGCTGAGTCTGGAATTGAATTGAAACAGAGGAGGAGACGGATCTTTCTGCCGAAATGAGGATGTCATTTTCAGACCCTGGACGAGATCCCCCCCACGCTATGATTAAATAAACGTCTTGAGATTATTTTCTGGGAAAAAAAGAAAAAAACAAAGTGAGATGTCTTAGTTAACCTTGTGAGCCTAGGACAAAAAGCACAGGTTTTTTTTTTTTTTCTTTTTTTATAGATTTTTTATTTATTTTTTTTATTCCAAACCTAACACCAGCTTTGAAGTATGCTCTGCGATCTCCGCTGACTCTGCAGCATCTCTCATAATTGGAAATCCTTTTTATGTATTTATTTATTTTTTTTCAACTTTACCTCTTCCAGTAATATAACCGAGATGTTCAAAGTCAGTCGCTGAACTCGTAGTCATACATCACAGTTCTCATCTCTTCGTAGCCCTTGCACCACCTCCTACCTCTACATTATCGCCCACGTTCCCAACGTTTACAAGAAGAAAAAAAGAAGCTATAAACATTCCCACGTAAAATAATGGTCCTGTTTACAGATTCACCTGGACTAGCACTTTTAATCCTCTTAAGCCATTTATCTCATTATCTAGCACTCTACTACAGTGAGAGAGGTGTTTACAGCGGTTGGCAGTGTTGAGGGTTTTACGGTACAGTAAAGTGATTTGAAGGAAATGCAAAGTGTTTGATCGCTTCAGTTTCGTTCTGCACTTCACCACGTATTCGACTAAGCCCATAAGTTCTAGTATTTAAAAACAATCTGAATAGTAATTAATCACAGCTTAGCAGCATTATCTCTTCTATTCCATCTGCACTACCTTTACAAATATCCCAGACCATGGAAGTGCCGGGATTAATAATAATAATAATAATAATAATAATAATAATAATAATAATAATAAGGTTCTAGCGTTCATGCTCTTTATTTACTGTTGTCTGCACAGCTTGGAGGCTTTAATGTGAATGTCTCCATGGCGAACAGAAACCGTGTGAAACAGGGTGGTGGCTTGACGGTTAAGGCTCTGGGTTTCTGATCCTAAGGTCAGGGGTTCAAGCTGCCACTGTTGGGCCCTTGAGCAAGGCCCTTAACCCTCTCTGCTCCTGGGACGACCCCAATCTCCTTACATGCTGGGATATCCATCCATCCATCCATCCATCTTCTACCGCTTACTCCTTTTCAGGGTCACGGGGGAACCTGGAGTCTATCCCAGGGAGCATCAGGCATAAGGCGGGGTTACACCCTGGACAGGGTGCCAGTCCATCGCAGGGCAAAAAAAAAAAATTCTCATATAATGTATATCTGACCAATAAAGACTCATTATGTTTATACCACAGCAAAGTGCTAACAATTTAATTTTGTACCTTTTTATAAATAATTACACTCCATGCTCCGTCCATTTTTAATCCATCCAGGTCCAGTAATCATTTACTGTACATCGGTGATAAACAATCGTTCTGCCAGCATCTCTTTTTCCCCCCTCCCCTTTTGAATCGCAAGAAGTTACTAAGGAATTGCAAAGCATGAAGTCTTCTTTTTAACGTTTTGACACCGGAGACTCCTTCCACATTAAAAAAAATTAAAAAAATCTGTTTACGTAGAGTGTCCACCGTACAAGTCCCGGTGAATGTGCGTTAATATTAACCTGTGATTTACTCAACGTGCTCGGACTAATCACCGAATCGTATGACAGTTCTAGGGATACGTCTGGATATATGCCATGTATACTTGTGTGTTTAGTGTTTATACAGAAGTATAAATATCCGTATCTCAGTATGTGTGTAGTATAATGCCGTCTATGATTGATGATTGCTTTATTAACTTAAAAAAATATATAAAAGGCCAAATCTGAATTTTCCATGCAGCAACCTCAACGTTTTCAAGTGGATTTGGACTTCAGCTGGATTTCACTATGACCTACCGAAGTAGTGTTCTTTCGCTATGAAAGATGTAGACAGGGTCCCATTTGTGTTGAACATGTTAATGTGTGTACTTTTCGAGCATGAACATGAGGGTGTGCAAGTGTTCTGGCTTACAAATAAACGTCCAGGCTTCTCCTGATGGAGAAAATATGAGCCCCCTGCCTGGACTTCCACACGGCTCTAAGTCAAATGAATGAAGGCATCGCCAT
>CM022778.1:1949178-1964178 GCA_012411365.1 Ameiurus melas | reverse complement strand
GTAGGTAGGTTTATTGTTTACCTGTAGAGTAGTGTTTATTGTTTACCTGTAGAGTAGTGTTTATTGTTTACCTGTAGAGTAGGTTTATTGTTTACCTGTAGAGTAGTGTTTACTGTTTACCTGTAGAGTAGTGTTTACTGTTTACCTGTAGTAGTGTTTATTGTTTACTGTAGTAGTGTTATTGTTTACCTGTAGAGTAGTGTTTATTGTTTACTGTAGAGTATTGTTTACTGTTTACCTGTAGGTAGTGTTTATGTTTACCTGTAGAGTAGTGTTTATTGTTTATGTAGTTTATTGTTACCTGTAGAGTATATTTACTTAGTAGTGTTTACTGTTTAACTTAGTAGTGTTTATTTTACCTTAGGAGGTTTATTGTTTACCTGTAGAGTAGTGTTTATTGTTTACCTGTAAGTAGTGTTTATTGTTTACCTGTAGAGTAGTGTTATTGTTTACCTGTAGAGTAGTGTTTATTGTTTACCTGTAGAGTAGTGTTTAGTTTACCTGTAGAGTAGTGTTTACGTTTACCTTAGTAGTGTTTATACCTTAAGTTTATTTTTACTTAAATTACTTACCTTAAGTAGTGTTTATTTTTACTGTAGTAGTGTTGTTACCTGTAGTAGTTTTATTGTTTATAATAGTTATTTATGTATAGTGTTATTTTTACCTTATATGTTATTTATTAGATATGTATTTTACCTTAATATTTATTTTAATGTAGATAGTGTTTATTGTTTACCTGTAGAGTAGGTTATTGTTTAACTGTAAGGTCATTGTTTACCTGTAGAGTAGTGTTTATTGTTTACCTGTAGAGTAGTGTTTATTGTTTACCTGTAGAGTAGTGTTTATTGTTTACCTGTAGAATATTGTTATTGTTTACCTGTAGAGTGTTTATTGTTTACCTGTAGAGTAGTGTTTATTGTTTACCTGTAGAGTAGTGTTTATTGTTTACCTGTAGAGTAGTGTTCACTGTTTACCTGTAGAGTAGTGTTTATTGTTTAACTGTAGAGTAGTGTTTATTGTTTACCTGTAGAGTAGTGTTTACTGTTTACCTGTAGAGTAGTGTTCATTGTTTACCTGTAGAGTAGTGTTTATTGTTTACCTGTAGAGTAGTGTTTATGTTTACCTGTAGTTGTGTTTATTGTTTACCTGTAGAGTAGTGTTTATTGTTTACCTGTAGAGTAGTGTTTATTGTTTACCTTATTATTGTATGTGGTGTTAGTGTATTGTTTACCTGTAGAGTAGTGTTTATTGTTTACCTGTAGAGTAGTGTTCATTGTTTACCTGTAGAGAGTGTTATTGTTTACCTGTAGAGTAGTGTTTATTGTTTACCTGTAGAGAGTGTTACTGTTTACTGTAGTAGTGATTAGTGAGTAGGTTAGTTTACCTGTAGAGGTTTATTGTTTACTGTAAGTATTGTTTATTGTTTACTGTTAGTGTTATTTTGTTGTTTTATTGTAGTGATTGGGTGTTTTTTCCTGTGGTAGGTTATTGTTTACTTATAGGTTATTGTTTACTGTAGATGTTTTGTTTACGTAGAGTAGTGTTATTGTTTACCTGTAGAGTAGTGTTCACTGTTTACTGTAGTAGTGTTATTGTTTACCTTAAGTAGTGTTATTGTTTACTGTAGATGTATTGTTTACTGTAGAGTAGTGTTATTGTTTACCTGGTAGTGTTTATGTTTACCTGTAGTAGGTTTATGTTTACCTGTAGATAGTGTTTATTGTTTACCTGTAGAGTAGTGTTTATTGTTTACCTGTAGTAGTGTTTATTGTTTACTGTAAAGTGTTTTGTTTACCTGTAGAGTATGTTTATGTACCTGTAGGTAGTGTTTAGTTTACCTGTAGAGTAGTGTGTTTATTGTTTACCTGTAGAGTAGTGTTTATTGTTTACCTGTAGAGTAGTGTTTATTTTTACCTGTAGAGTAGTGTTAATGTTTACCTGTAGAGTAGTGTTGTTTACCTTAGAGTAGTGTTTATTGTTTACCTGTAGAGTAGTGTTTATTGTTTACCTGTAGAGTAGTGTTTATTGTTTACCTGTAGAGTAGTGTTTATTGTTTACCTGTAGAGTAGTGTTCATTGTTTACCTGTAGCGTAGTGTTTATTGTTTACCTGTAGAGTAGTGTTTATTACACTGTAGAGTAGTGTTTACTGTTTACTGTAGAGTAATTGTCTGTTTACCTGTAGAGTAGTGTTTATTGTTTAACTGTAGAGTAGTGTTTATTGTTTACCTGTAGAGTAGTGTTTATTGTTTACCTGTAGAGTAGTGTTTACTGTTTACCTGTAGAGTAGTGTTTATTGTTTACCTGTAGAGTAGTGTTTATTGTTTACCTGTAGAGTTGTGTTTATTGTTTACCTGTAAGTAGTGTTACTGTTTACCTTAGAGTAGTGTTTATTGTTTACCTGTAGAGTAGTGTTTATTGTTTACCTGTAGAGTAGTGTTTATTGTTTACCTGTAGAGTAGTGTTTATTGTTTACCTGTAGAGTAGTGTTTATTGTTTACCTGTAGAGTAGTGTTTACTGTTTACCTGTAGAGTAGTGTTTATTGTTTACCTGTAGAGTAGTGTTTATTGTTTACCTTTGTAGAGTAGTGTTTATTGTTTACCTGTAGAGTAGTGTTTATTGTTTACCTGTAGTGTAGTGTTTACTTTTTACCTGTAGAGTAGTGTTTATTGTTTACCTGTAGAGTAGTGTTTATTGTTTACCTGTAGAGTAGTGTTTATTGTTTACCTGTAGAGTAGTGTTTACTGTTTACCAGTAGAGTAGTGTTTATTGTTTACCTGTAGATAGTGTTTATTGTTTAACTGTAGAGTAGTGTTTATTGTTTACCTGTAGATAGTGTGTATTGTTTACCTGTAGAGTAGTGTTTATTGTTTACCTGTAGAGTAGTGTTTATTGTTTACCTGTAGAGTAGTGTTTATTGTTTACCTGTAGAGTAGTGTTTATTGTTTACCTGTAGAGTAGTGTTTATTGTTTACCTGTAGAGTAGTGTTTATTGTTTACCTGTAGAGTAGTGTTTATTGTTTACCTGTAGAGTAGTGTTTATTGTTTACCTGTAGAGTAGTGTTTATTGTTTACCTGTAGAGTAGTGTTCATTGTTTACCTGTAGAGTAGTGTTTATTGTTTACCTGTAGAGTAGTGTTTACTGTTTACCTGTAGAGTAGTGTTTACTGTTTACCTGTAGAGTAGTGTTTACTTTTTACCTGTAGAGTAGTGTTTATTGTTTACCTGTAGAGTAGTGTTTACTGTTTACCTGTAGAGTAGTGTTCATTGTTTACCTGTAGAGTAGTGTTTATTGTTTACCTGTAGAGTAGTGTTCATTGTTTACCTGTAGAGTAGTGTTCATTGTTTACCTGTAGCATATTGTTTACTGTTTACCTGTAGAGTAGTGTTCATTGTTTACCTGTAGAGTAGTGTTCATTGTTTACCTGTAGCATATTGTTTACTGTTTACCTGTAGAGTAGTGTTCATTGTTTACCTGTAGAGTAGTGTTCAATGTTTACCTGTAGAGTAGTGTTCAATGTTTACCTGTAGAGTAGTGTTTATTGTTTACCTGTAGAGTAGTGTTCATTGTTTACCTGTAGAGTAGTGTTTATTGTTTACCTGTAGAGTAGTGTTTACTGTTTACCTGTAGAGTAGTGTTTATTGTTTACCTGTAGAGTAGTGTTTATTGTTTACCTGTAGAGTTGTGTTTACTGTTTACCTGTAGAGTAGTGTTTACTGTTTACCTGTAGAGTAGTGTTTATTGTTTACCTGTAGAGTAGTGTTTATGGTTTACCTGTAGAGTAGTGTTTATTGTTTCACTGTAGAGTAGTGTTTATTATGTTTAATTGTAGAGTAGTGTTTACTGTTACTTGTTGAGTAGTGTTTATTGTTTACCTGTAGAGTAGTGTTTATTGTTTACCTGTAGAGTAGTGTTTATTGTTTACCTGTAGAGTAGTGTTTATTGTTTACCTGTAGAGTAGTGTTTACTGTTTACCTGTAGAGTAGTGTTTATTGTTTACCTGTAGAGTAGTGTTTATTGTTTACCTTTAGAGAAGTGTTTATTGTTTACCTGTAGAGTAGTGTTCATTGTTTACCTGTAGAGTAGTGTTTACTGTTTACCTGTAGAGTAGTGTTTATTGTTTACCTGTAGAGTAGTGTTTATTGTTTACCTGTAGAGTAGTGTTTATTGTTTACCTGTAGAGTAGTGTGTATTGTTTACCTGTAGAGTAGTGTTTATTGTTTACCTGTAGAGTAGTGTTTACTGTTTACCTGTAGAGTAGTGTATTTTACCTGTAAGTAGGTTTATTGTTTATAAGTAGGTTTATTGTTTACTGTAGATAGTGTTTATTGTTTACCTTGTGTAGTGTTTACTTTTACCTGTAGAGTAGTGTTTATTGTTTACCTGTAGAGTAGGTTTATTGTTTACCTGTAGAGTAGTGTTTATTGTTTACCTGTAGAGTAGTGTTTATTGTTTACCTTAGAGTAGTGTTTATTGTTTACCTGTATAGTAGTGTTCATTGTTTACCTTAGAGTAGTTTTTTACCTGTAGAGTAGTGTTTATTGTTTACCTGTAGAGTAGTGTTCATTGTTTACCTGTAGAGTAGTGTTTATTGTTTACCTGTAGAGTAGTGTTTATTGTTTACCTGTAGAGTAGTGTTCATTGTTTACCTGTAGAGTAGTGTTTATTGTTTACCTGTAGAGTAGTGTTTATTGTTTACCTGTAGAGTAGTGTTTATTGTTTACCTGTAGAGTAGTGTTTATTGTTTTACCTGTAGAGTATGTTTATTGTTTACCTGTAGAGTAGTGTTTATTGTTTACTTGTAGAAGAGTTGTTTACTGTTTACCTGTAGAGTAGTGTTTTATTGCTTACTGTAGAGTAGTGTTTTGTTTACCTGTAGAGTAGTGTTTATTGTTTACCTGTAGAGTAGTGTTTATTGTTTACCTGTAGAGTAGTGTTTATTGTTTACCTGTAGAGTAGTGTTTATTGTTTACCTGTAGAGTAGTGTTTATTGTTTACCTGTAGAGTAGTGTTTAGAGATAGGGAGAGATAGGAGTAGAGAGGGAGGGTAGAGAGAGGAGTAGAGAGAGGAGAGGACAGAAGGAGGTGAGGAGGAGTGAAAAGGAGTAAAGATCTACATGACATCATGATTAAAAAGGTAAAGTAGAGAGTTATAAAGTAGATTGAAATATAGAGAGAGTAGATTGAAGTGAGATGTTACACTAAAGAGGAGGATAGTGCAACAAGAAGGAAGAGGATAAGGGATAGAGGAAATGTAGCCGAAAGTAGATGCTCAGAGAGAAGAGGAGGGAGAAGGAGAAAGAAAGTAGAGTAATAAGGTGGGAAGAAGGGGGGGGGGAGGATGGAGAGGGGGAAGAAAAAGGAAGAAGGAGAGGAGGAGAGAGAGGGGAGGGAGAGGAATGGGAAGGGGGGGAGAGAAGTAGGGGGGAAGGGGATGGGATGAGGAGGGGGGTGGGGGGGGGGAGAGGGTAGAGAGGGGAAGTGAGAGAGGGGAGGATGAGAGGGAGCAAATTGAGAGAAAAGAAGGGAAGAGATGAGAGAGAAAGAGTGAGGAGATGAGATGAGAGAGAGGAGAGGGAGGAGTAGAGAGGGAGTAGAGAGAGGGAGTAGAGAGGGAGGGAGTGACACAGCGTCCAGCAGCACATCATCAGTATGTGGCGAATGTGGTCTTTGTTAGATTACACTTAACAGATTAAAGAAACAGAACGATGATGAGAACATTGTCACACATTTGCATCAGGAACTCAACACGTCTCTGTCCATAGTTACACAAAACCCACATCTCAGTTCATATCTAAAGTCTAGAAGGAGATTGTTGGTATGAAATACTAATGCTTCAGTTTTCTCACACATTCGGCTTAAGGTTTTTTACATCAATTACTTTTTATCAAATCCTCAAATATACTGAATCAATATGTGGAGTTTTCTCTAAACTTAAGAAAATGTACAAAAGTATCTACAGACAAAAATATAGCATAACTGACAACAGACAAACATAGATAGATGGATAAATAGATAGATAGATAGATAGATAGATAGATAGATAGATAGATAGATAGATAGATAGATAGATAGATAGATAGACAGATAGACAGACAGGCAGACATATAGACAGACAGACAGATAGATGGATAGATAGATAGATAGATAGATAGATGGATAGATAGATAGATAGATAGATAGACAGATAGATAGATAGATAGATAGATAGATAGATAGATAGATAGATAGATAGATAGATAGATGGACTGATAGATAGATAGATAGATAGATAGATAGATAGATAGATAGATAGATAGATAGATAGATAGATAGATAGATGGACAGATAGATAGATAGATAGATAGATAGATAGATAGATAGATAGATAGATAGATAGATAGATAGATAGATAGATAGATAGATAGATAGATAGATAGATAGATAGGTTGATTGATTTTTATTGTTTTTGTGCCTTACATCACTATTTGCATGCTTGTTTTTTGTTTGTTTTTGACCTTTTTTCTTTAGGTTTCTTTATCAAAAATGTACAAAATAATCTTTTGTGATGCTTTCTGCAACACAAAACTGTATGCTCCACCATATTTATTAAGTATCTACTTAGATACTTAGATACTTAATAAAGTAGCCCTTAATTACACATGCTGTGTTCAGGAACAATTGAAAAATTTGAAATCTTTCCAAAGAATTTCTGCTTGAAGGACATCCTTCATAGTCCATGCTTCATTCCCCAGTGACTGGCTCTTTCATCTCATTACAGATCTTATAATACACGATTACGACACCAGTGATGAGTGGCATCATCAGCCTTTTACGGCACTCTTTTAAAGGACAAGGTCATCAGGAGGCACGTCAGTGTTTAGCTAAGAACTATCGCTCAGCTCTGTACCTGTGTCCCTATGCAAGTTGTTACTGTAGTAACAGTAACGTATTAGAATTGTCAGAGCTGATGTTCCAGAAAATTAAGAAAGCGCCTTCTGACCAATCAGAATCCATATATTTCCGTGTTAATTTTTTTTTTTACACATGAAGCTTTAACACATCATTACGATCGTTCACGTGAGCGTTAAAGTCGCCCGGTGTAGCTCTTGTTTATATTTTAATGATCATTGGTAGCATTCGGTTATAAAACATTATTTTTCACATATTCGAATGCATTTATAGATCCCCCCCTTTGTATTTTATGATCTTTGAGCATTGTTTTAAATTTTTAAGTGCATTTTTATTATTATTGGACTGCTTCGTTAATAATGCATCGTGTTGATCTTTGCTTGTTTGCGAAGGGATTTTTCTTCTGAACAAATGAAAAGCAAGTCATAGTGCAAATATAATTAAAAATGCAAGGTCGGATTTCTTATTAATGCAAATAGGCTTAAAGCACAGATTGTGAACACCCCGAGCTTGTCATATCCAGTAGCTTTTATTTTATTTCTTTTAAAGGACTTTTAAAGGCTTCAGAATTACTTAACAATACTACTAATATGAATATATTATACAAATCCATATATATATATATATATATATATATATATATATATATATATATATATATATATATATATATATATATATATATATATATATATACATTTATTTTTTTAATGAGAAGATTTTGAAGTTTGTCTGCTTAGAACCTTATTGAACCTTATAAATGTAATATATATATATATATATATATATATATATATATATATATATATATATATATATATATATAATGTTTTATGACATGAATTGATGACAAATTTTATCAGAATAAAGTGAGGAGATATAGATGCTTTTATACTTTCTCATGAAAAATTCTCAATTCTATGAATATGCAAATTACCAGCCACAGTCTTCCATTGATAAACTGGTGCTACGTGGCTGTCATTTGCATACTGCAATAGGATTGGGTCTTATTTTTTTATTATTATTATTCAATAACTCAATGTTTCAATGTTCCTCTTACAAAATCCCTTCAGAATTCAGAGACCGCTCTGGTTCATAAACTCCAAGAATTGAAAGTGCTGACCTTCTTGCTGAGATGGCGAGCGCTTTCTTAATGATTATGCAGAATCAATAACAAAATGAAGGTAACCAATATTCAATCAGCCTTCAGACTTTGTGGCCTCAGATGCTCTGTTGTGGGCAATAATTATTATTCAGTGGGTGCAAGTGCATTAAACAGTGTCCCAGATACGATGGATGGATGTTCGAACAAGTCTATTTGTGATGACCTGGGTCTGTGGGTGGGCCTGATGGCCTATTCCAGGCAGAGTTATAGGCCTCTGAGGAAATCTAGTGGTCGAGGTGCTTTTGGGAGACAGCCCGAGAACCGATAGATCAGCTCAGCACACTGAAGTTATTTTTAGAGCTTGCCTTCAGCAGTCAGCATCCGTCATCCATGACTCCACCACTGCAGTGGAATTGCAGGTCCAGAGTCAGATGGACTCCACCAAAGACTGTCACCAAGGTGTACTAAAAAAATATATATATATCAATGGCAATATACTTAAAATATATTTTTTTATATGAATTCATAGGGGTGCCAATAATTGTTTCACACCTAAATTTAACAAATAGATTTTTTTGGGGGGGGATAAACCTGTGTTTAAATGTAATACAGGCAGAATGATGTAGTGGATGTTGTATGTGTGAGTTCTAGTCCTTGGTGTTTCCCTGTTTCAGGGCCGGAATTGACTGTGGGGGAAAAAGCTCCTGTTCATTCTCTCTGTTTTGGCCTTCAGGGAACAGAAAGGTTTTCCTGATGGTAACAGAGAGAACAGTCCTTTGTCGGGATGGCCGAGGTCCTTCGTTATCTTCCTGGCCTTGGTGTAGCACTGCTTGTTATAGATGAACTGCAGGTCAGGGAGCTCAGTGCGGATGATGCGCTCAGCTGTTCGCACCACCCTCTGGAGAGCTCGTCTGTCCTGCATGGTGCTGTTCCCAAACCAGGCTGTAATGTTTCCTGTCAGGATGCTCTCAACGGAGCAGGTGTAAACATTCCTGAGCACCTTAGAGGGCAGTTTAAAATCTTTCAAGTGCTTGAGGTGGAATAGTTGCTGGCGGGCCTTCTTCACCAGGGTGTTGATGTGACAAGACCATGTCAGGTCCTGTGTGATGTTGACACCAAGGTAAAAGAAACTGTGCACACGCTCCCCTGGGGTCTTGTTGATCTCGAGTGGATGGTAGCTCCTCTCCTGCTTTGTGCTGAAGTCCACAACCAGCTTCTTTGTTTTGTTGACTTTCAGGAGGAGAATTTTCTCCTGGGACCAGTTTTCCAGGCTCTTAATCTCCTGTAAATAGGCCTTCTCATCATTATCAGAGATCAGGCCAAACACAACAGTGTCATCAGTGAACTTAATAATGGTCTAAGAGTTCGAAGTGGCCACACAGTCATAGGTGTACAGGGAGTACAACATGGGGCTCAAGACACATCCCTGGGGGGCTCAAGTGCTAAGGGTGAGGGGGTTGAGACAAGTTTGCCCACCCTAACTGCTTGTGGTCTGTCCGTCAGGATGTTGGATGATCTGCTGGCACAGAGATGGTCTCAGACCCAGGTCCTCCAGCTTGGTGGTGAGTTCTGAGGGAAGTATAGTGTTAAATTCTGAGCTGTAGTCAACAAACCACATGTTTACATAATTTCCCTTTCTGGACTCCAGATATCACAGAGAAGTGTGGAGAAGATGCATGATGGCATCATACGTGGAGCAATTTGGGTGCTATGCAAATTGTAGTAGATACAGGGTCTCAGGTAGTGAAGAGTCTCTGACCGGTCTTCATAACAGATATCAAGGCAACAGGTCGATAGTGGTTGAGGCAGGCAGGTGAGATGATGAAGGTGACAGATGAGATTTCTGCTTTGAATTGAAGTGGAGAATAAGCACATTCTTCTTTACGCTTTCATCTTTAAACTTTCTCTTTTCATCATCACTTCACTAATCAGACCAGAGAAGATGACAAATCTATGAATGTCTGTGAAAACCGTGCAGTTTCACAGTGAGCTGTTTTGAGCTAAATAATTCACAAGAGGGTCTGCTACAGAAGTGGTCATTTTTCATGTTGGACTTGCTGAACTACAGCCATGCATTTTTTTATCCATTCTATCCATGTTTGTCCATTCTGCTGCACTGTTTCATCAAGTGGTTTGATTTGATAAAATATTTTGTGGTCCATCAGTTGAAGACCATGTCTATTTCTTCTATAGACAATACATGCATGCAGTATGTGGATGACTTGTTACGTTATTTCATTCCGGAGCAATGACTATACTCGGGAGTAAGTATGGTCACTGTTAAAGACACATCTGAGAAATACACAAAATTTCAGAAGAGATTCTACAAGTCTTGCCAAGCAGTAAAATTTGCCCACCCACTCCAGCTTAAAAACTTGATGGTGAAATCTTGCAGCGTGAGCACCTCTTTGACGGAAAGATTAATGGTCAGGTATCCCTGGCCTTACCGAGCAGACACTCCCTGTCATGTTTAACTGATGGCTTTTATTATTTCACCATTTCAGATTTTGCACTTTAAGCCTTTAGGCTTTGCTTACAAACCACATCCACTAATGCCTGAAAACCAACATGTCGCATACAAACAAATAACCCTTCGATCCATAATATTTACCATGCTGTAACTTTTTACTGCCCAGCTGCTGGGAAAATACCACTAAGTAATCTTCCAGTCTGATCGTAAATGACTCTTGATTGTAGTGATATATGTTTGGCAGTCATGAAACCGCACAGTGGCCTAGGAGAATCAATGGTTTAACTGGATCAGCAAATAACTGATGGCTGGAGGTAACAAGCGTCCACTGATAGACTCCTTTATAGGAGCGATCAATCAGAGCTATAGTTACATCATGGCAAATTGACAAAATGAGGACCTTGTGGCCAATTGCACCTCAGTATACAATGCGATAAAGATGCCAATGCTGATATTTGTGACGATCCCCAGATCATTTTGGAATTGAGGAGCTTGGTTGCTCTTTTCATACTTGGTCTGAATGTTCGCATCCAGGACCAGTTCTGGGCTAGTCGCAGGTATACTTTCACATAGCATTCCTGCTGAACCTTGGATCAATTTGATAACTCCGTATTGCATTTTTGTAAATGCAGGTTTGTAAAATGGTAAACTCTTGTTTTGTTTTGTTTTTTCAGTGTGAGCGCTGAGCTAATTACAGTGCTCCAGTCCTACTCTGGTTTTATATCATGTCTTATATCAACGAGACGTGACAAATTTAACTAATCATGATACTCGGTATATGGCACTGCGAGCGTCTGATGTGGAGCACACAACAGGTCATTTTCCTGGTGGTACTGGACATGCACCAAGGCACAAAAACAGCTTTCATTCTTCACCAAACGTTTTAAGCTCTTGGGGCAAGTCTGGAAAAAAACTGACCTTAGTACCTGATTTAGACTATGAATTCAACTAAAACGTGACTCAGAAATGTTTTTTTTTTCTCTTCCCAGAAACGAATAGAGAACATTTTAGTTTCTTAGAAACTCAGAGTTTCATTTAACTGATTATATTCTCTCTCAGCTGCCATCATGTCTCCAATCTCCCTTCGGCATTCGCATATGCTAGTTTAGCTTGCAGAACTCGAAACACGGGCAAAAAAAATCATTATAATAATTATGACTCTGCCACTTTATTTTCCCCAGACTCGTGTGTGTGTGTGTGTGTGTGTGTGTACTTATCAAACTGCAATAACTACAAATATTGAGGCCTATTAAGCATTGAAACAGACAGTTAATTTCTATTTCATAGTCCACAGATTTCGAGTTATTCCATTTCAGCTTACCCCCTTACCCCCTCTTCCTCTTCCTCTTCCCGGCGCCAATCCAATAAACTCTTTGTATCATTATCATCCACGGCGATAGCGCAGAATGCATTTGTTTGTGCCAGTTAATAATCTGTAATTGAATATCTGAATCTAGCAATCTAAAGCCGGATAATTGAAAAGGGCACGGCTCAGGGCTGGTTGGATAGCTATGGTAAGGGCTATTAGAAGAGAGGAGCTTGCTGGACTGTGGCTGGCCTGCAGAATTAGCCCTTTCATATCCAATTGAGAATGCAGTAAATGCTGTTTAGCCAGCCATTATTTAAGGCCCAGTCCCTGGTGAGTGGTTAAAGAGGGAAGGGAAGGGCAGTTCTATTGTTAATCCACCTCTCGACATCGATATAGAGAAGCAGGAACCGGGACTGAATAGAGGAAAATGTAATTAGACTGCCCATCAAATTAACAACATAGATGTTAGGGTCAGGCTCAGGCTGAGTGAAATCACCTTTATGGCCTGGAAATTGAAAGCAAGTACAGAAAATCAGCAATTCAGTCAAGTCTAAATTCTGCATGCATTTTTTGTTCAAAACTATAAAAATGAATATGTTATCGATTTCAAAACAGTCTGATGAGAATCAATTTTGAGTGACACTTATATTCATAGAACATTAAGATCAGCATTTTTAACATCCTTTTTATTTTTGTGTCCATCCTAGTGTCCAGGTCAGATCGGGGCCAAATATTGTGCGTTTTAGACACATAAGTGACAAGTTTTTAAGATAACAAATTTTGTTTGACGGTGTGTAAGTTCAAACGTTCAAATTGATGTAAAATATAAACTAAGGAATGGCAGGACTTACATTTTCCTATAACAGCTCAAACCTCTAACAATCGTTTATGTATTTTAAAAAAGACGTACCTTGACGTATCTGTTTATAGTTACCTCTAATGTGAACATTCAAAACAAGGTACTTTCTGTTCTCACTTAAATTATAGCAGTCTTTTCCCTCACCAGTCCCTCTTTTTCTCCTCTCTCTCTTAAATTTAATGGAAAAAAACAACCCATGGATTGTTATATTACCAAGGAACTCCTCTGTCCTGAAGTGTTTTAAAGTGCTGACGCTGGAGACTCCTTCCATAAATGTCCAAATAAACATCATCTTATTTCAAGAAACCTTATATCAGTGATTAGACTTCTGTTTTTAGCTGTTTATGTGGAGCTTGCATCAAATATCGCTTTGCTTATTTGGAAGTCGCATTGGATAAAAGCGTCTGCCAAGTGAATAAATGTAAATGTAAATGTATAGGTTTCTGTGAATGAGCTGTTACTAGAGAAGCAATAACGTATTAGAACGAGTGCATAAGTATAAACCTGTGACTTGCAGCTGTGCCACTGTCAGAGCTGCGGTTATAGAAAATGAATCAACACCTTCTGTCCAATCAGAATTGAGAATTCAACAATGATGTGATATGTTGTTCTAATTTACTAGTTTATACTTCTTTTTTTTTGTAAAGAAGATCTAGCTAGAACACTGAGATAGGAAAGCCGTCTGTTGTAGGGCGCTTTAAAGGTTCCCCAAGAAGGACAAACCAAAGAAATCTAAAAGTGTAGCCACATCTCAATCCAGGATCTATGAATATGCATAAATATGCAAATTGATTTTAAAAAAAAGAACTGCCCCAGAGTGCTCCTGCCATTTTCACCATAGTTAGCCAACTAACCCTAAGCAAAACTCTCTCTCTCTCTCTCTCTCTCTCTCTCTCTCTCTCTCTTTTATATTATTTTCTTATTTTTAAAATAAGTAGATGTGAATGTATGAATGCCTCTGACTCATTTTATATTGTCATGCTTTCAGTAGTTCAACCTGTCCAGTTACAGCACTATCATAACTACTCTGATTTTCGACACCACTAGTATTTGACTCGTTAGCTCGGATATGAAGATATCCTGCAGTGGCACTAGAGAAACATCACCATTCTTTCCAAAACAGCAGAAAGCAGCACTCTAAAACCAAAAACCACTGCAACCTGAATTCCAATTTGATTACCGCAACTAACGAACCTTAATAAACAAATAATAAAATAGCGTTTGGCGTTGCACCAGCGCAACAATTCTGTCCTGTTTTGCAGATATGCCTCTAAAGTGGATTAGCAAAGATTAGGAATGACTAAAAAAGAAAAGAACGCCCGAAATTTCTTCCGTAATGGCTCTGCGCCTCCAACGAGCACACCTTCCTTTAAATATAATGTGCATTCTTGCAAAAACACAATTATATCTCACCCACTCACAGGAACAGAAGAAATTATCTTGAAACGATTTTGCCCTTTGTTTAGCCCCTTTTTAAAAACCTTTGGGTTGCTTTTTTTTTTCTTAGCGTGTGCTTTTCATCTTTTCAGAATTTCACCTCATGTGCTCTTCCTAAAGGAATCTTCTAACATCTTCTATGTTCTTCTCACGGTGACATTTTACCCAGTTGTTGTTTCCCATTTTGCTTGCTGGTATTAATAACAGGTCTCCATGAGAACATCCTTTTATAATTAGTATGAGAGGAAAATCCTGATGTTTCTAGGACAACAGGATGTAAAAAAAAAAAAAAAAGCATTGCTTTTTCCAAATCATTTGAAGACACTTTACCCATAACTGCTTTTGCTCTTGTTTGCCTCCATGTTTTTGTCCAGCACTACTGCCACAAAGTTGAACCGATTTCCTCCAAAACACCAATAAATCCTCCCTCTCTCCAATAGTTTTTGATTGACAGACTTCATTGACAGTACAAATGCTAATGTGAATTCAGAGGTGCTTTATTTTTGGCATGGGGAATTGGAACATGGGGATGCAAATACATTTTTGAATTGGCATCCTCTAATTGGCATTTGCATTTGAATAAAGTCTGGAATACGCTGGCATAAGCAGAATTAAAACAAATAGCTCGTACTTCAAGACTAAACTTCACCAATTGTCTCCGACAAAACATAATAAACAGTATGGCCACTGTAAGTGCAGACGTTTTTAATTGGACACCAGGCTTGTTATACTGATTAGCGAATACTCCAGTGATGACCCATACATACCACCTCATCTGTTCCACATCTCACCAAAGGAATGATGGGGATAAACTCATCCAAAGCTAACTAATAAAACTCAGATGTACATTTACAGCAGGGCCACATTGAGCGCGATATTTTCGGAATAAAAAAAAATATTGCACCATATTTAGTTCAGATTTCTCTTCC
>CM022778.1:1924178-1944178 GCA_012411365.1 Ameiurus melas | reverse complement strand
GAAAAGAGAGTAATAAATACAGAGAGATAAAATATGGCAAAGACAGATGGGGATATTGTCTTTAAAGATGAGGCTGTTATTAAAGTTCCGTTCTTGCAGAAACGACATGCCGAGCAACACAAACGGTCTCCAATGCAAATCAGTGACCACCAAAAAATAAATAAAAAATACCTCCTGCACATTCTAATGCTTTCTGAGAAGAACTTCTAGGACCCTTTAGGAATAGCTAATAAAACATTTAAATATTTTACTTAAATACTGGTTGAGCTGGCAAGATCGCATTTTATGGATCGTACTTGCCGAAATGGTTTGAGCCAGTTAGCACTTTTCCCTCCAGTGTTCTGTAAATTGATCCTAGATATCGATCGTGTCCTCGGCTTATTTCGCTCTCTCTTTTTTTTTTTTCCCCACTTCCCTCATCTCTCACCTTCTTCCTCTTACAAACAAGTACACTCTTCATTTCTGTCTCTCTCACATACCAAATTGCATCAACAATCCTTTACACAATTAGTATTTCGTTAATGAGCAGCGTACAGAAGGGATTAGTGCAGGTGCAGGAGGGAGATCTGCCTGTTGGACGATGATGGAGGTTAATCGAAGCCAGAGGATGATGAAGAGACCCTCTGATGATGCCAACTGCACTCCTCCAGCTATTTTTTCTAGTGTCAGAACGAGGCATTCTCAGGTGCTAGCCCAGGTGCTAATCGCTAACAGCACTGAGCTCATGCCCTGTGTTTCCTCCCCATGGGATGGAGCAGGAGACGTGCCAGATGGATGACCGGAAATGAGCCAGCGAGTCAGTGAAGAGGCTTTAGTCATGGACTCTCTTGCTCTCTCTCTTTCTTTCTTTGGCTCAAGCTCTACCTCTCTCACCCTTTATAATCTCTCCTCTGTTGCCAATTAGCCTGCCTTTGTCTTCTCCGCATCTAGAAGTGCCTCTTATTAATCTAACACAGGTTTCTTGCCAAAAGAAAACTACCTTGTTTTCCAATGACATATACTCACTGCGTATAAGCAGTGATGAGCAAGAAGCCACATATAATATTTGTTCTATGTATGCAATTTCAGAGCATATACTACAAATTTTGCTAATGACATTGACTTTGACTTGCCTTACCTCATCATTGGTGCGCATCTTTGTTCAGTCATAAGGCAGTCATAATCGACTAACCCACACCGACGGATGGAAAGCAGCTACTGTACTTAACAATGAAGTCAAATGGAGGTGCTGAATTTACACGTCTAGCCTTAATGTTCTTTTAAAATAGCAATGCGATAAATGTGCGAAATAATAAATCTGTCTATCATATTATCATATTATTAGGCACTCGTGCATCGAAAATCGTTGATTCTGGAAGTGAGTCTGCACAGTATGGAAGCTCATGACCATCCAGGATGTACATCACCAGAGCCCTGCTTAAAGCCAAGCCTAGCTGAGGGTCAAACAGCTCCAGGGTTCCTGGTTTGGCTCTAAGCTTGGCTTTGTGTCCATGTGTGAAAAGTACAATTAGTTAATTGTCCATTCTGATCGTATTACCTTCAACCCTGTCAGATCAGTGGAGATGGAAATGAACCAGTCATGTCTTTTTACCATTTCAATGAAGCAGAAGTATTTTTCAGCATTTGGATGCACACGTCCTATCACTGCTTGAGTTTTAGCTTTAGTCTTTATAATGCCTGGAATCCAATACCATGTATGGAAGAAAAGCTATTTTAAAGCACTCTCAGCCTTCAGTGCATTTGATTCCACAATGAGATTGAAAGATGTGGAAGTCTCTACTGATGCTGCATTATCATTGGGTCAGGGGTTGAATTTTAAACATCCGTGCACATACAGCCTGCAATCTCTCCTGTGTAGTGGCCTTGAATAGCAAGGAGCTCCTTTCTCAATTCCTTTCTACTTTTTTCCCCCTCACATTTGTATTCCATAATATTGTTTGTCTAATTAAAAGGGGAAGAAAGAACAGAACATAGCGTTGGCATTCGTGTATAAAGAAGACAGGATGAAAGTCCAGGAAAAGTAGTCACTTTGCCTGGGGGGGATGATGGGTGTCTCTTGAGGAAAGCCCTAGATTTAGTGGCACTTGCATCACTACAGTCAGCCGTCTCATGTATTATTAACAAGGACAAAATCAGTTTTCTTTTTTTTCTTCTTCTTTTTTTCCCTCGATGAAGAGGCAGTGCAGGACTGAGTCAATAATGCAGCATGGTGCCCATTATTTTGTGAATAAGTTAGCAATTTTCCTTCAAATTCAATTTCTCTGTGCTATGGAGATTGAAGGATTATGGGCATTAGGAATGTAACAGAATATAATGAACCGATAATGTGTTCTAAACAGATATAAATACACCTATGAGTATGAGTACACTAACAGGTATGTCTCAGGACTGGGATCCCACCAATGGGATTTTTTTTGTTTTGTTTTTTTACTTTTTTGCAGGTGTGTGGTCAAATAGCGGAAGAAAGTAAGACCACGTTTGTTAACATTAGCATGACCGTGCGGCATTCATCATTAGTAACTGCCTGGTCAGGGTCACAGTGGTTTAAACCGCTGAAACTGCTAGCGTTTTTATATTTTGGGAAATAGAACCAACTGAATTTGTCTGAAAGTCTTGTGGGCAAGTACTAACACAAATAATATCTATGTGAGTGGTATTTAAAAAACAAAAACAAACACAAACCAGTCCAATTATGAACTATGAATGATCATTTTCAAGCGGCTAAGGATCGCGTGCTCTCCCTGCTGTGTCCTGAGTTCGATTCCCAGGCAGGTTACTTTAAAAATATAACCATGTTACCCATATTATAAACTGAAAGTAAATTATTACTTAAAAAAACTAAATCCTGAGAATTCCTTTAGCTTCCTCATGCCATTAGCATGGATGCTAACCATATTTTGTGCATTTGCTAATTCTATGCCAAAACACTGTTACTCAGGGTTTTAAGAGCAAAACGCAGTAAAGCAAACATTATACTTTCTTTTTTGGGAAGATTGAATGATGTTTTTTCTTCTTCTTAAATTCAATGTAAAAACATGAAGAGGACGATCATCTCAAATTCTTTCTCTCTGATATCTAAAGGTGAAGTGGATGATCATCATGGCATGGCCATCATGGATCCTCCACAAATGAAGCTCATTAATCAAAGCCACTACTTCAATTATTATTATTTTTTTTTTTCTTTTTTGTAGAACTGATAGGTTTGCACTTGGTGCTGAGGTGAAGAGCTGGTGATGATGAAAGAGGCTAACAATGACGAAAGCTCTTCATAGAGGAGATGAAACTCCATCAGTTCTCTTATTACTGAAAATAAATCATCTCCGTGAATCAGAGCATGACCTTTTACTGTGGTACAAATCCAGAATAAAGCAAGCCGCCGCCGCTGCACTTTCCTTATTGCTAATTAATTAGCTGAATGGTTGCACGCTAGCGACACTGTGATATTAGCTCCAGATAGCTTTTTAAACTCTAGACATAATTTATCAGAGGTCGAGTCCTCTTGGAAAATATTATTACCATTCCCAGCAGGGCTAATTGACTCTCACGTGCCCTCCATCAACAATATTTGTTCTTCGGTTAAAGTTTTTTGTTCTACTCACAGTGTAGCTAAAGTCGCTAATGGCACCATGCTAATACAGTATTGTTAACGATGAGGTTCTGAGGCATTTGTTCTGAAGAAACAGAAAAAGGAAAAGTTAGATTTGTTTACTGTGTCACATAGCAATCATATAACAGCATATTTTATATAATAACGTTGTGTAATGTTGCTATCCGATGCTTTAAACTCTTCAGCCCTCTGCCTTTAGTAAATAATTCCCACTCGGTTTAGTTTCATTTCTCTAAAATGATATGTTTCATCACAACAAACCTGAACGACTTTGTTTACTTCTCCATGTGCAAATTAGATATAAATTTTCTGAAGTTTCCCCTTGAGAGGTCTCTGAGGCACCGTGTAAGAGGAAGAGAAAAAAGGAGGAGGAAGGTAGAGCAGGATTGAAGGGAAAGAAATAAGGGCAGAGTCTCTTCAAGGTTCTCCGTGTGTGATCCAGTATGGGTGGCTGGGGTGCTAAGGGAACAGAACAAAGCCTCTGTGTGTAGCTAACTGATGTTCGGCATTTTCGATAACATATTCTATTTACTTTAGCCGGGTTTTAAACTGAGACAATACGAGACTGTATTAAACGAGATGATATAGTATGAGCCAAGGTAATATAGCACCACAATATGAGATAAGATGAGGCAGTGTGGCCCAAGACAATACAATACAAGATTCAAAGTGAGATAAGGCAAGATGATACAACATCAAGTTGGGATGAGATGCCACGAAATGAGATGAGATGATAGAATATGAGATAATACTATACAATACAACACAATGTGAGACAATTCAATACGAGACAATAAAATATATGGTGATACAACCCAAGACAATAAAATGAGACAATATAATATGTGAAACCATGCATGAGACAGAAAATATAAGAAACAGTACAATACAAGAAAATACTGAGAAACAATGAGAGAACAATACTGTATGAAACAATACAATGAGACAATGAAATATGAGACAATACGAGACAATAAAATATGAGATAATACAATACAAAACAATGCAAAATGAGGCAATAAAATATGAGACAATACAATATGAGATGACAAAAGAGATAATACAGTATGAGACAATACAATGAGACAATAAAATGTGAGATAATACAATTTGAGACAATAAAATGCGAGATAATACAATATGAGACAATACAATATGAGACAATAAAATACGAGATAATACAATACAAGACAATACAATATGAGACAATACAATGCAAAATGAAAATCTCTGCTTGCGTCCATAGTCCAGTTTCTGAAGCTGTAAATCAGATTGAAATCCCTCCTGGATGCTGTGGCGCTGTTGTGAGTGTACTGTGGTGAACCTATATGGTTTGTGTGTGGGTGTGTGTTTGCGTGTTCAGGGTTAAACCGAGCGCTACCAGGATGATGAGGAACGCTGTTTAGTTCTTCATTCCACTCTTCTGTTGCACTGGGTTGACTTGTGTTCTTTGTCCTGTTGTGGAAAGCTGTCAGTGCATTGAGGAGATGCAGAACCTCATTGGTGTGGCTTTAAAAAGGGTGTATACACACACACACACACACACAACACACACACACACACACACACACACACACACACACGTGACTGGACCAACATTTTCACACTTACATACATCACCCATGCTGTCACTGCAATTCTACACTTCTCTGCTGTTCTCCACACACACACACACACACACACACACACACACACTGCTTCTCCAGGCCAAATGGATGTTTACATGCACACAAAAACCTTCTTTCACACCTACGTGTCACATGTCAGCGTTTCCATAACAACAAGAAGCTCGAGTCATGTAACAGTGGAACAATTAGCAGGAACATCACACTCGCACCATGCTGTTACAGTAAAATAATCAACAGCAGTGTGCTGTGATGAAGCAGAGTCACTCTTCATACCCCACAGTAACAACATGGCACGCAGTGTTGTATTCCTCTTAAACCTTTGCAAATGACGACAGTTTCACATTGATTCAAGAAGGACACATCGTGATTTTTTTTTTATCCATTTATCGTTACACTTAACGTTGTGGAAAATCTGAGAACTTTTCCCCCCATGTTTTTTGGAATTGTAATTATAATAATGCCTACACTACCTTATACATGCTTTATAACCTGTTATGAATGTATTTATAAAGAGTTATGGTTATGGCCTTTTAAAGTGTTACCAAAAGTACAACTCAAGGGTATGTCATCCCCTACGGCCCTATGTTGGGAGCATATATAGTGGATAAGAAGACATTTGAGATTTAGAGAAAATTGTTAAGTCGATCTCAGGTTGCTGAGGAACTGGATCATTTAAAAGATTTGATAATTGAAAAGTGTGTGTGTATACATACCTACTTCCAGGCACACCGTGTTCTCCTTGACATGCAAAAAGCGCTCATCTCCAGGCAATGATTGGCTGTCGCCATGGTAACGATCCTCCATTTTAAAGCATTCTCATATCCAGTGCCGTTTGATTATCAGCAGATATCGCGTGGGTGTCTCGTCCATCACGTTGCTGCTGTGTCAGTGGTGTGTGTGTGTGTGTGTGTGTGTGTGTGTGTGTGGTTACAGAACTAAATATAGAACACATAATAGAATATATAAAAAGTGACATGGCAGTGTGGTTTGTCACAACACAGGAGTTGATACTAATTCGTGCGGTTTATTTTTATCAGACGTCTGATTTCACAAGCAAATAAACTGCGTTGTTGAAATCCATACTGATTTATTTTATTTTTAATTTGCATTTATTTTTGTTATGTAATTATCGCGTTTTATATTTTTGCACGATTTTAATTTGATACGTTTCAGCATTGTATTGTTTTTTTTTTTATTCTGTCACTGCCATTACTTTCTTCTTATTTGCTACTTTTACTTTTTTTATTTTATTTTTAATCACACTGAGATTAAAAAACAAGTACAGAGTATTTCGACATCTACATATGCAGCATTTAATCATCTTTTTTTTTTCCATGGACCACATTTAAATATTTTTTGTCTGCTACAACCATTTTGTTTCACTTTAACCTTTGAATAGTTATCTATCTATATATATATATATATATATATATATATATATATTTATCTTTGTAGTTCATACTTACATACAATATACACAAGGTATTTTATATATGAATTATTATTATTATTTTTCGTAGTAGTATTAATTGTAGTGGTGTATTTTTTCGTCACGCAGTCAATGACTACGTTTACATGGACAGCAGTAATCTAATTATTGACCTTACTCTGAGTAAGATGATATTCTGATTAAGGTGTTTACATGAGTCGCTTTTAGAATACTCCTGTCATGTTCCTGTATTACATGTTATAGAACTTAATTAAATGAACAGGCCACGTCATTACGTCACCGCACCACGCCGTCCGACGTCCCTCCAGAATTTCACGTATCGACATACAGTTGGTCTTCGTTATGGTACCGTATACAGTTTTGGGTGTTTTTATTGAATTTTTTTTTTTACGGACGCTTCAAGTGCGGTTAATTATTTGTCGTGCTGTACGTGCTAATAGACGACTGCTCGAAGCCGTGGGCTGCGTCCCAACCCGCGTACTTACCGTCTATGTAGTAGCCGAGATACATGTATTTTTCCCCACTACAGGCCTCTAGTAATAAAGTATGCGGTTTGAGACGCAGCCGAACTCTCTTGTTCACCATAAAATGTTGAGAACTGCCGTGTGTGATCGTGTCCTGTCACAAAATGCAGTAAAACCTCTCACATGATGTTCATAATGTGATTAAGGTGTTTACATGTCTGTAATACACGTCCATAATGCGACTTATACAGGAGTACTCCACCTGTCTTAATTCGATTAGAGCTTAATTCAAGTATGACCTTAACCAGATTAAGGTAAATAAAAACTGCTGTTTACATGGTAGTTTCTTAATCAGAGTATGGTCTTAATCGGGTTAAGAGTGGATTATTGTTGTCCATGTAAACGCAGTTATTGTTAGACTGCACATGCAAGAACTGTTTATGACTTTAAAAAAAAAAGTTCTAGCTGATTTGCTTTTCCTCTCAATACTGGCTGCGTTGTGGTTTGGACTTCATGTCTCCACTGGGGTTCAAATCTTGCACACGGTTCTGAGCCTGCTGGGGAACGAGGGATGGCTGAGTGAGCCCAGAACTCTTATCACACTGTTATTGGATTAATGAAGCAGAAGGGAGAGAATGGAGGCCTACTGGCTTCCAGAAGCTTCCACGAGGAAGTCAGAGAGACTCGTACTCCCCTGATGGCCGTGTTTTTGGCAAATGATTTCTCCACAACATGGACAGAATTATTTCTGCCCGTTGTGTTGGCATAGAACTCCAGAAAAGAAAGAGTGAGAAGTTAAAGCTCATGAACAAATAGACATTTTCCATGGGAAACCTCCCATATTTATCCCTGTGTGAAAGGTCACGGTCGTCCACCATGCTTTCTTCTTCTACGAGAAGAAAATGAAACTTTTACCTCCTCGTAGGGATGGATTGTTTCCCTTCGCTACCCTGTGCTATTATCCATAGCTTCCTGAGCTGTGTTTCAAGAGTTACCTCTCATTTCCTACAAGTACCTGAACTCCTAAATAGCTGCTGCTATCAGCTGCACCGGCTGAACGAAAAGCTCTCCAGACAGGATGGCAAAGAAAAGAACAAAAAAAATAAATGAAAATGGCACTCCAGCTGGAACAATGCTGTATGTCCAGTCTGTTTGAACTGTTAATGTAGAAATAAACTCATTTTTGCTTGTTCTACTGCACGACAACAAGAATGGTCCTAAACTGGAACCAACAGAACCTGAAGGTCCACTTCTACTTCAAGCAATCTGAGAAAAAAGCACCTATGGCATAATGATTATGGCCACTGTTATATTCAATGCTGGGGAATATTATAATATTATATAATATTACATTGAATGCTGTTTTTATATTTCTTACATAAATGAGAGTCCATTTGGGTCAAAACCAAAAAAAACACTCTGATTCTTAAGCAGTAGAAAAGCAGGAAGTGGCATTAAAACCTTTGAGTTTCAACTGTAAAGAAACTGTAAAAAAAATATATATATATATCACTCCATCTCCGTCTCTCGCCTGACTCGATCAGCATAAATCCTTTCAGCCCGCTATACGTCGGTTTAATGCCTGCCTTATAATTTACATCCGACAGCAAGCATGATGAATTTAAGCAATAATAATTTAGAAATAAATTCCACCATGTGGCCATAAATACAGTTTTTCCTGCTTATTCTGATAAACCGGGTCTTTACGACTTAAAAGCGAACGCAGATTAATGTGGTTTACGGTTTCCCTTCAGCATAATGCACGTCCTATCAGTGACTAATTTAGACTCTATATAATGATGCACCACATCTTTCCTATTTATATTTGTATTTATTTTAAAATCCGGAAACATAAGCATGCTACAAGTGGGAGCATCTAATTGGACATATGCCCCAAAGCCCCACCCACTCCGAACTCCATGAGCTGGTGACGAGGGTCTTATGTCCTTGAATAAACTTGATAAAGACTCACACGTTGTAGATCTGCATAGTAAATACACTGTGTACACTTTTAATAATTCATAGACACAGAACGATCGTAAAATAGAGCAACATACCCGATTCTGTTTGTAGAGACGAGGTAAGAAGAGCTTTTAGAAAATTTTAGAAGAGTTGTTATGTGCAGAAGTTTATACCCCCTGTCTCTTTTTGTGAGTGGGAAAATGGACTTCTACTTCTTTGATATTTTTGCCACAAACTTCTACATTTTTTATTTTATTTTTTTTACACTTTTGCTGATGAATAGATTGCGGAGGAAGTTGATTGTTTTCCTGTAACGGCACATCCAGAAGTGTTTTCGTCCTCTTGTACCACAGCAGTCTGCCAGCGAGGACATTTTCTTTTGAATTAATAAACCTTGTGAGTGCTGTAGCAGTTTATAGCTGTATTTAATATCAGCGCTATTAATAATGACCAGAAGTAAGTGCCTGCCCAGGTTATATTATAACCAAACACCTGATTCTAATTACAGTGAAGAAGTAACACTATTATTCTTAGCCATATTTTATTTTATTTTTATTTTTTTTATATGCAGGATGCACAAACTTTTGCACACAACTATAATTACATGGATTGATGGATGGAAGTTGATACTTTTCCTATAACAGGATGTCTTTGGGAGTTTTATTCTTGACATTCCACGGGATGTTGCCAGTGGTTACATTTTTCTTTTGAATTAAAGAAGGAAATGTTGCACTCTTTATTTATAGCTACATTTAATGCTGTGCCATTATGTCTTTCCTGCTTTGATCCTTTGATTTCAGTGGTAAATGGATGGATGGATGGATGGATGAAATGAAATGAAATGAAAAATTTGTAAAAATAAAAAAATAGAAATATTATCCACTACCAAGTCATACAGATATAATTAATGCGACAAACATCAAAACAACACCCAAAAATAGAACCTCTAATGGACAGAATTGCTGACTCGAGTGCCCTGCTTGCATCCCATTTTCAACAACAAACATCTAAATTCTTAAATTATAGCTATCGGGAAAATTAAGTGGTGGTTATTATTAGACCGCAGATGAAAAACGGCTGTCGAGCATTTGCCTGTAGGGGTGGAGTTAATTGGTGATCTGTGACAAATCTTATATCTGTCCACTTAAAAGGCTAATTAGATCAAGCTCTAGTGGCAGGGCTGTGTCCCGGAGCGAGTTATGCAAACATTATGAAGACTAAAAGAGTCAATCTCGTGGTTTAAGTGTTTAAAATAGACTTTTGTGGCTTTATTCATATGCATTCGTATTAATCTGAGCCAAGTATTGATGTCTCATATCCATCGCTTATCCATACGTGCACCTTCTTCCCTTTTTCTCGCTGTTCCGTCTGGCTTTAAAACACAAATGATAAGATTGCCATATCATCTAAATGATTTCATGTTCCTGGTCTCATAGCCTTCACAGAACCGATCTAGATAAGAGCTCCACATCAGACTGTGTACCTTCCCGAATTCTATACACAATGTCAGAGAAAATCCGGCAAATACGAGCAAACTGCTCAGCACCGGAGATAAACTTTGCAATATGGATAATAGGATAATGAGTTGGAGGAGGAACGAGAGAGCGGGGTGGAATTCAGTTCTGATGATGAGAGTACATTTGGGGATATTTCTGATTTCCTGCAGTAGGAGACCTCCATTAAAAAAGGAGAACTTACTTCAATTCATATACATGTCCTTAGTTTAAAAAAAAAAGTTTCTATGGAATAGGTAATAGGTAATTTACTGATTGGTGAATATGGTTGTTTGTTTGTTTGTTTACTTTCTTTATAGTTACATTTTAATGCCATGGTATGAAGTTCTTCTGGATTATGGTCTACAATCTATTAACGATCTATTCACCTGTGATTTACTGAAGCGCTACTGTCAGAGCTGCAGTTATAGAACAATAATCAACACCTTTCGACCGATCACAATCCAGAATTCAGCAGTACTCTACAGTACGGAGGACAGGAGAGCATGGATGAGTCCGTGTACGTGAACTTACAAAGCACGATTCTACTGCAAGGTCCATCCAGGCATCGCTCATCTTCTTCCAGGTTCTGGATGTTTCCTGCACAGCATTATCCGGCATTGTTCTCTAACAGTAAGCACTTTGCTGGAGCTCTGAAGATAAAGCAGCCAGATTTCAAACGATCTGCCGAGTTCATAAATAAAGAGGAGAAACGGCGTCTGCTGTGCCACGTCACAATTCCGAAGATCGAAAGGCTTCAACTGGAGGTAGCAGCTGCTGCAGGCAGAGACAGATTGCGGAAGCAGGTTTCGCATTTATTCCATGAGGCCCTGAGTGTTCAGTATATTACTGTGATCAATATATTAAACCCCAGAGAGCAGCAGAGGGTACACAGACTATTGAAGATGGGCCGTGTGTTATTTTGATATGTTATTTCAGTGCACATCCACTCGGCACTGTTGAAGTGTTAAATGTTGAATTGAGTATCTATGACGTGGTGGACAGTTTAAGGGACACAGTCGAGGAGTAATGAATTCGAGGTGTGTGTTTGTGTGTGTATGTACTTGAGAGGAAAGAGAAAGCCGAGTGTAATCATGTATAAATGTCAGCGCTAATGGATCTGGTACGTTTCCCATACTGCACGGAATAGTGGTACATCCATCATCGGCAACAGAAGGTTTGTACTGAGATCGAGGTCTGAATGTGCCGCTTGAGGCAAACACCTTCAAGACAATGGGCAAAGGTCATTATCCCGATTAGCGATACTGATACTGGTATCCGGCGTCAGTCTGATACTGCGCTCATGTACTCATAAAAACTGCTCTGATACCAACATGCGATGCTGCGTGGTACTATCGTGGCCTTGGCGTATATTGTCACGCTAATGACAAAGACATGAAAAAAACAACCGGATCTGGATGTATTTCGCGACTTAACGATCAACACAAAGTAGACTGTAAACTATGCTCTGTGAAAACATCAAGAGAAGTACAAGTAACACGATGAATCATCCTCTGGTGTGAACAGTTATCCTTATTAGGGAGTGCGAGGATGGCCGACCTGAGCGTGCAGGGCAGTATCAGCAAGTGTGGTCAATAAAAATGAACGCATGGTGCCGTGCACAAAGGTACTAACAAGTGTGGAGCAGCTTAGAGAGAAACTGAAAATGAAAATAAATACATGGGCTTGGTGCATGGCTACGACATGGTATACAATTATAGTATTATAGGTATTATAATATACTTGTAATGGTATGTTATGTATTATATATACTGTAACCCATGTATTATTGGTATTAATATCTGGTAAACATGTAATTAGTATTATAATATGGTAACCATATTAATAATGTAACATGGTAATTAGTGTTTATATATACTTCCATATATACATTTATATAAATTAATATTTATAATATTTTAACATGGTATGGATTATAGTGGGTATTATAGATATACTGGTAACCCATGGTATGGATTATAGTGGGTATTATAGATATACTTGTAACCCATGGTATGGATCATAGTGGGTATTATAGATATGCTGGTAACCCATGGTATGGATCATAGTGGGTATTATAGATATGTTGGTAACCCCATGGTATGGATTATAGTGGGTATTATAGATATACTGGTAACCCATGGTATGGATTATAGTGGGTATTATAGATATGCTGGTAACCCATGGTATGGATTATAGTGGGTATTATAGATATGCTGGTAACCCATGGTATGGATTATAGTGGGTATTATATATATGTTGGTAACCCCATGGTATGGATTATAGTGGGTATTATAGATATACTGGTAACCCATGGTATGGATTATAGTGGGTATTATAGATATACTTGTAACCCATGGTATGGATCATAGTGGGTATTATAGATATGCTGGTAACCCATGGTATGGATTATAGTGGGTATTATAGATATGCTGGTAACCCATGGTATGGATTATAGTGGGTTTTAGATATACTGTACCCATGGTATGGATATAGTGGTATATATATGTTGGTAACCCATTAGGATATTAATAAAATAGTGGGTATTATAGATATGCTGGTAACCCATGGTATGGATTATAGTGGGTATTATAGATATGCTGGTAAACCATGGTATGGATTATAGTGGGTATTATATATATGTTGGTAACCCCATGGTATGGATCATAGTGGGTATTATAGATATGCTGGTAACCCCATGGTATGGATTATAGTGGGTATTATAGATATGCTGGTAACCCATGGTATGGATTATAGTGGGTATTATAGATATACTGGTAACCCCATGGTATGGATCATAGTGGGTATTATATATATGTTGGTAACCCCATGGTATGGATTATAGTGGGTATTATAGATATACTTGTAACCCATGGTATGGATCATAGTGGGTATTATAGATATACTGGTAACCCATGGTATGGATTATAGTGGGTATTATATATATACTTGTAACCCATGGTATGGATCATAGTGGGTATTATAGATATGCTGGTAACCCATGGTATGGATTATAGTGGGTATTATAGATATACTGGTAACCCCATGGTATGGATCATAGTGGGTATTATATATATGTTGGTAACCCCATGGTATGGATTATAGTGGGTATTATAGATATACTTGTAACCCATGGTATGGATCATAGTGGTATTATAGATATACTGGTAACCATGGTATGGATCATAGGGGTATATATATGTTGGTAACCCATGGTATGGATTATAGTGGGTATTATAGATATACTTGTAACCCATGGTATGGATCATATTGGGTATTATAGATATACTGGTAACCCATGGTATGGATTATAGTGGGTATTATAGATATACTTGTAACCCATGGTATGGATCATAGTGGGTATTATAGATATGCTGGTAACCCATGGTATGGATTATAGTGGGTATTATAGATATACTTGTAACCCATGGTATGGATCATAGTGGGTATATAGATATGCGGTAACCAGGTTGGATCATAGTGGTATATAGATATGTTGGTAACCATGGTATGGATCATAGTGGGTATATAGATATACTGGTAACCCATGGTATGGATTATAGTGGGTATTATAGATATACTTGTAACCCATGGTATGGATCATAGTGGGTATTATAGATATGCTGGTAACCCATGGTATGGATTATAGTGGGTATTATAGATATGTTGGTAACCCATGGTATGGATTAAGTTAGGTATTATAGATATGTTGGTAACCCCATGGTATGGATTATGTGGTATATATATATATATATATATATATATATATATATATATATATATATATATATATATATATATATATATATATATATATATATATATATATAGGTAACCCATGATATGGATTATATGTTGGGTTTTCAGAGTAGTTGGGTTGTTCGTGTTTGCGACTTGTTCTCCCAAATGCATTCTTTGACATGTAATGAAGAACAATATTGATGGTTGTTCTCACCAGCAATTCATCATCCGTCTGTTCTGCTCTAGGTGAAGTGTGAATGACTCATCGCCTCACCAAAGAGCCATCATTCAATAGGAATAGGTTGTAAGAAGGTGAGAGGTTAACGTCCATCATGGAATTATATGTAGGAATATCAGGGCTGTTCCAGAGTGTCCGTGGTTGGTATATCTACACCGTCACTACCTCAAATACATTCATATCTCCATCTGCATATGGAATGAAAGTGCCCTTCAAATTCAAATAGTTGCTTAAGAGCTTTTTGTATGTTTTGTTAAGGATTACAATGTGGGAGTATAGCTAGAAAAAGAAAGAAAAAAAAAACGTTTCGAGATTTGATTCAATTTGATTTTATAGTTTGTCGCTTCCAGGAAATGAAGCTAGTGCGAGCTTTGCTTTTGTGCCGGGTGTGAATTCAGAACGTTTTTTTTAGTACTTTTTTTTTTTTTTACGTCATGAAGTATAACCAGCAGTTGAAATGAGCCAGTGAAAGGCAGCCAGCTCTTGACTTGCAGAACCTCCGAGTCAGGATTTGGTTATACTTTTGACTCGCTGTTCTGACGACGAAAAAGCTAAAGAACTACACTCGTTCTTTGTTTCTCAACCTCTCTGTACATCATCATTAACAAATCCTTCTCCAAAGGGCATACCTAGACTGGCAAAAAAACATTACATTGTACCAGGAAAAAAAAAAAAGCAGTGTTCTCCACAAGAATGGTGCAATAGCCTTTGGCATGAATTATCCAGAATGAAATATAACGTGTAGGGTTTCTCCCCAAGCACTTTTTAAATGCAGACTCCCGAGTATTTTTTAAATACACAGACAAATTAAACAGAACAACTTGTGGTCCATTTTCATAATTGTGCTCCAGTGCCCAGTGCAACTGCTGGCCTTGCAGCTATCCGAGAGAGCAATCGATATGTCAATTGAAGTGGGCCACGGCGCCACAGTCTCTAGAGTTCTGCCAGGTTTTGGTCAGTTTTTATTTGATTTTTTTTTTTTTGTTCAGGAATACCTGTTATCCGCTCACACACATCACGTTCAGAAGGATTGTCGAATCACTCCGCTATCCTTTTGATTTGCGATCGCAAATAGAGGACGTGAGCGTCGCCATAACCAGAATCAAAATTTTATTAAGAATAATGCATCACAATTCTGAATGTATAGGTACTACATCAATTTCTAATCTCAGCTATGTTATCCTTCCATCTTTCTGTAAACTGTCCTGGCTGCTCGATTTATCAATAAGTTACCTGTTAAAACTTCTAAAACTTGCGAGGTTAGATTCCGTATACCGCTGGCTCCGATGTTTGCTGATATTCACTGCCGTTATAATAGAAAATGCTTTACATTTAAGGAGGAAATATGGATTCTCATGCCAGGATTGGTCGTCCTAACAGTCGTTATGTTTCCGTTAAGGATCACAGCCTCTCTTTTTTCCTCCACTTGCTTTATGCATGGTTTCTGTTGTTTTCGATCACTTTCCCTGTCCCGTATTTGAGTCAGTAAAGTTTTATATGATAGAAATGAGTCACCGGGTGTTCATTCGAGCCATGACTGCCTGCTCCCAGACATAAGCACTCTACTCCTTACAGGACTATAAATCATATTTAGATTTCATTCATTTATTGGCGTTATATATGCCAAGTTGAGCTTTGGACCTTGGCTTCATACTCGTGTAGATGTAGTCGTTAATATTGGATTGCACACCACTGGCTGCTATGTAATGTAACTTCATCCAGAGAATGACTTTTTGTTTTGCTTTTGTTTGTTCGTTCCATGAATTTAGGCCTGACGTACCGTAAGGCCCAATTTGCAGTTAGAGAATAGAGTAGAGTAGTCCAGATTTCATCGTTGCTTCAAATTAAATGTGCGTCGGTGATGTTTATCCTTGTCGAAGGCTGAAAGTAGCGGGAATTCCAGTTCTCACAAAAGCAACTGTCTTAATCGAAATAGCAATCAACCTTAAATCTACCTGAAAATCTGTGTTACTCTACTCTTTGCAACTGTTTAACCTTACCGCAGTAATCAAGACAAGTTGATTTGTCTACAAGAGAAGCAAAGTAACGAGCATGGTTGTACTCCATGATTTCTGTTTTTTTTTTTTTCAATTGTTTGCCTGCCTTTAGACTTATTTTCGGTTGTTACTCACTCACTTTAACGACCGCTTTATTGGGGAGGAAGTTTAATTATGCTGCAACACAAAAATCTACATTTTCCAGGCAATCATTTGGTTGTCTGATGGACCAGTCAGATGAGTCGTTACGATTAAGACAGACTCCCAAGGCTTTAAATATCTTTCGGACATAATTTCCACTTGGTTAAAGGATTGCATCATCACAGAAAACATGTTCTTCAAGTATCATTTATTGTATGGTTGCTCTCCATGACATTTACATACTGTGCATACATACCTGAAGTCAGCCAGGCTTCAAATCAGAGCCCTGTGACCCAGCTGCATGCTAGCCAGTGGTAATTAGCATGCCATAGCGCTCTCTCTCTCTCTCTCTCTCTGAAGGGGAAGCCGAGGGCAGGTAGCCTCTAATAACAACACCAATCCGGCGAGACATGCGAGGTCCCACAGTCATGACAAATCCCACGCAATGAATGAATCGATTCCACTCTTCGACATTCTCCAGAATGAAGTGTCACTTAGAGAACGTGTGAAAGGCTAACGCATGCTAAAGGTCATATGAGCAGATGGGACTTGACATGAGGACCATGTGAGGAAACTGTCCAGGGTTTAAGTGTTGATTCAGTGTCTTGAAGTTTTGAGATCAACTTTATTAGCGTCTTTGCTTGCTGGTAAAATTTTATCCGGGTGTATCCGGACACTGTCCCTGGAATGCTGGGAGTGAGGTGAACACACTCAGGATGGGATACCAGTCTATTACGGTCTATTCTTGTCAATCGACTCAAGATTCCTAGCTGTTCACTATCAAGTCACATTGATTATTATTATTAACACTATTATTATGATGATGTTATTGCTACAAACTGCACAGAATTGCCTCCACTCTGATCCAAAGATGGAGATGATCTTTTTTTTTATTGCTCTCATTGTTTCTGTGCTTATGTATTCCAGATAAGCAAGAATGATGATGTGTTTTCACACTGCGCATCAAATACCCCGTACCCCTAGTTCACAACAATGTCACAGCGCACTTTGTAAAAAAAAAGATTTCTTTTTTGTTTCGTAGATGCACCGCTAAAGAACTTTTGTCTAGACTTAGACATGATCAGGATGGGAGATAATTGCATTTCAGCTAGCTGGTCTTGCTTTTAAGATTGGCTATTAGAATCATTTTTCGATGTATTAACCTAAACAACGGAGTCACATTTCAGGTACACGGCTGAATTGAAAAAAACAATTATAAATATTGCCCTGAGAAATATGGCCAATTAGTCTCGGAAAAGCTTCGACAAGCAATTTAAAAGAAGCCGCCCGGACATAAGAAAGCGTTCAAAGTCGTTTCTTGACTATTAATTGTTCTGAACAAGACCAACCACAGACGCAACAACAATCATTAAGGCCCATATTTCAGGGTTCCGGACTCCTTGCTTTATTTAAAGCTTCGTCCACTTTGCGGTTCCGGGTTATATACCCAATTCTGTGTGTTTACAGCTGGGACCTTGTGGCTCGGTACCAGTGGGACTCTGTAGGAAGGATTTGTGAGTAGCTCGGGCGTGGATGCACTTAGCACCCTGCTTTTGCACTTCCCCAGTGGACCACACTCGTCAATCTTGGCCATGGTGTCAGTCTGATTTATTTAAGCTCCATCCAGGGACATGGCAGGCAATCGGCTAGACCAGTCAGGCAAACAGTTTCTCCTATCTTCTAGTTCTTTCTTCAGGTGCTGCTGCTTAGAAACCCTGCCATGGAAGAAAAATGTCTTAGTGACTGTTTGGCACATTTACCTTTCCTCTTGAGCATTGGCTGGAGTTGAAGGCGTGCAATATCCTTGGGGGAGAAGCACCAATAAAGTGTGTGTATGAGTGCCAAAAAATGTCTGATTAACAGTTTATGGTGGAATTAGGAACATATTTATTTTTATTGTATCCTTGCTTTTGGCCAAAATTTTTTCTTTGTGCAATACTGAATTTTTTGCTCTGATCTATTGGATCGATCTTCTTTATATTCATAAAGATATTCGCCTAAAAGCCACCAGCAGGAGAAGAGTATAGGGTAACCCAAAACTCACTGGACATCTGAAAATACGGTAGTGGTGCAGGTCAAAAGTAAACATTTGAAAATCGGGGGCCTGATTTCTATGTGAGGCGATTTCTGACGTATGACATGATGCGTGATGACATGAGCAGACCGTCGCAATTATCTTCAATCACAGGTCTATTGTAAGAGGATCTTCATTAGATAATCGGACCTGGAGAAGACACATTGACTCGCATAGAATTTGTGTTATAGAATTAAGTCCCGATTTTCTGACACCGTAACCCGTAATAATCTAAAAAATGTCATTCCAGCCAATTAGGAGCCACACCTGCTTCCAAGTGTTTATTCGGTCAATCGTGGCTCTCAGGTGTCTCTTCTGCTTGGTTGGAATGAAAACCACTGATCCATTTTCAGATCAGATTGGACACCTTTGATCTATAATCTTGAACCCCACTGGAATCTGAGCTCAAATAAATAAATAAATAAATAAATAAATAAAAATCAATAGTTTGGTGGCAAAAACCCAAAGATGTCACGCCTCGTTGTCAGTTTGCTCTCTGAGGCTCATTTTCTTCTTCAGTCCAACACTAAACTCGCTCTATTTGCCAATGGAAGCGTTCAAAACGGGTTCGGCAATCTGTCCGGCATCACATGAGGATTCTTTGCAGAAAGTATAGAAAAAGAAAATCAAGAAAGTTATTTAAGAAATTGTGATGACTGACTAGTTTTGGACTGGACTTGGACGCTGCAGCTTGGCTCGTGCTCGGAGCATCGGTAATGAATTTAGCATCACGGTATAAGAGGTATAAGTGGAGATGGTTTTCTCTTCCAAATTATACCTGCAGAAGGAGATCATTATTTACCTGCAAATGGTGGTGGTCCTAGTACTCCAGGCTATTCACAAGAGCTCTCCGTCAGCACAGATGGCTCAGGCACTCAGTTTAACTGTTATGTCTTGTATATGCACACACACACACACACACACACACTCCCCTCAGTCCTTATCCCGCCGTCTCAGACACTTGCTTTCTTCTTTCATCCAGATGCCCTTGAAGGCACATGATCCATCATAGCACTGAAAGCCACCCGAATTTCAATGGAGAACATGGTCAAAGGCAGGAATCCTCTAATGTGCATTCAGTTGACCTGACGTCTTAATATCAAAGATGGCCGGTGCATCTGGAGATTTAAAGCCCCGTTGCCAGCTAGCTAACTGCTAGTTTAGTCTCAAGTGGTCACAAGTGGAATTGGCAGTATCAGAACATA